>OW387789.2:12079849-12372849 GCA_936446665.2 Synanthedon andrenaeformis | reverse complement strand
TTTAACAGGTGGCGCTAGTCGACGCAAAATAATATACATAGTTTATTGCTGTTAAATATAGTTAGTTGTATCATCCTATTGATGATTAATTATAAGTTAGGTTAGACGGAGTCCATATACAGCTCAATACATAGGTATTCCAACTTGCATAGTTATATTGTATGATCTTTGGTTACTGACTTAATTGCAAATTTATATTGTATTGTATCGACATAGGCATATTATATTACCGTTATTGACTTGTAAAATTTTAGATGTAAATATTAACTGACTCTTGATGGTAGATTGCTGCCGTATAATTTGTTGGTATTGTTATTGTTTGTGTTGTATAGCAGCGGCTTGTCATAAACAACGGAAATTGTTTATATAAATTTACTAGTGTTTATAACAATTACAGCGCCATCTAGTACGTTGCTATAAATGTCTTGCGATCTTGTGTTCTACAGCATTGATATTGAAATAATTGTCGCTGTCGACAACAGAGGGCAGTAATTAATTGCTGTATAGAACTTGCAAAAAATTTTAACAGGTGGCGTTAGTCGACACATGGTTAAAAAATTATATCAATAATCTTAATTTAAGTAAAATAAATAGTAGACTATTGTCGTATATTGTACGGTTGTTGTATCGCATAGCAGAGATTTGTCATAGACAACGGAAATTGTTCATACAATTTTATCAGTGTTTTTAACAGTCACAGCGCCATCTAGAATATTGCTATAAAAATCTTGCTATCTTAGTGTTCTACGGCAGTGATACTCCTAATAGTTGTTGCTGCCGATAATAGAGGGCAACAGTGTACGCTGTCTGGAACTTAACCAATTCTGACAGGTGGCGCTAGCTGATACATTGTCGCGTGGTTATACATTGTTTTTGATTTAAGTAGGCTAATATAATAGACTTTATTTTTATATTGTATTAGCATTGCTAATTTTGTATTGCATAGCGGAGGTTTTGTGGTAGGAAACGGAGACTGTGTTTGTAACTTTGCCAGTTTTATAGCAACTACAGCGCCATCTGGTATAGACCTATGGATGTTTGACGGTCTTTATATCTTGCAGCAGCGATACTTATAATAGTTGTTGCGGTCGACAACAGAGGGCAGTTATTGTGTGTTGTTTTGTGACGCCGACCTTGGAGATAGTTAATATTGAAAAATTTTAAATCCTAATTGGTCATCCAGTATATAATTCAAACTGTCATTCAATTATCTATTTATTTTAAATCTGACTACAAGAAAATTAATTATTAATCTGACTACAGTGACTGTTTTAACCGTAAAAATAAATTGACTTTTAATTGTAAATTTATTAGTGTAATTGTGTTGACATAGTTACGTATATCTTCTATAGTATTGTTAATTAATTATAAGCCTAATTGGACGAAATAAGGGGACCGACATCAAGTTGGGTATCGTTAGTATTAAGTTATTAGACAAATTAAGCCCATATACAGCTTAATTGTCTAGATCACAAGCATAACTTGTGATCGGAACGAGGCCATCCAAGCCAATATAACTGACAACAATCGCCCCACCATGCTGAGGTCTCCAGCAACAGACCGCGCAAAACCGGCTCAAGCCGGCAAGTCCCAAGAGACTCCGCCTCCTCCACCATTGAACGTTAGGAGGAGTATAGGGGAGTGGGAGACTGGTAAGGTCTCCATCTCCCCTCTGCCCCCGGCGGCGAGCACAGCGAGGGTCACACAGAGGATAGAATACCCGGATAGAGTCACTGAGGCGAGGGCATGCCTGAAAGTAGCGAAACTCAGCCTCAGTGCCTCCAGAAACATAAAAACGGACATTAAAGCCAGTGTGCTTCAGGCACTCGATCGTCTCTTTGCCTTAGTGAGGGAGGCGGAGTCTGGGGAAAAAGGTAATAAGAAAGTGGTGCAGGGGAAGGAGGAGACTAAATCCCCTCCTACCCCGACACACGCAGTGCAGACAGAAAATAAAATCTTAGAGGCAATAGAAAAACATTCGGCCCTATTGAGAGCTAACGAGGCCGTTATAAAGCACCATACCGAACTAATGGAACAGTTAAAAGAAAATATTAAGAACGAAAAATTGACTGGTCCTAAGAGATCATACGCGGAGGCCGCAGCATGCAGATCAGTAGTAAAACCAACCCTGCACTCGGTGGTAGTGACATCGGAAGACGTCACGGACACCGGGGAGCAGGTGTTGGAAAAAATCAGGGAGGCGGTCGACGCAAAGAGCGGCTGGGTCAAAGTTGAAAGGGTAAGGAAGGCGAAAGACAGAAAGATCATAATGAGCTGTAGAACTGAAGAGGAGAGGAAGAGAGTTAAGGAGAGAATCGAGGGATCGGGAAAGCGGCTCCTCTGCGGCGAGGTCGAGAACAGGGACCCACTCTTGATCCTCTGGGACGTCCTGTTGGTAAACAATGACGAGGACGTCCTGAAGGCAATCCATAATCAGAACAAGTCCCTGTTTGAGGGCCTCGACGAAAAGGAGTCGAGAATGAAAGTGAAATATAGAAGGAGAGCGAGGAATCCGCTCACGGGTCACGTCGTGCTGAGCACCTCTCCGGAGGTGTGGAGAAGGGCGACTGAGCTCGGGGCCCTGCATATCGACTTACAGCGAATCAGGGTCGGAGACCAGTCGCCCTTGGTGCAGTGCTCGAGGTGTCTGGGCTATGGCCACAGCAAAAAGTTTTGCACGGAGGGGGAGGACTCGTGCAGCCATTGCGGGGGGAACCATCTGAAGATGGCGTGCCCCGAATGGAGGGCGGGAGCTCCCCCATCCTGCCGGAACTGTGCTGTGGCCAAGCTCGGAGATCGCGGACACAATGCATTCAGTCCGGCGTGCCCCGTGAGATTGAAATGGGATGCCATCGCGCGCTCCGCCACTCAGTATTGCTAAGGGCGCCCCTGGCGGGGGCCGCACTCACGGACTCTTGCAGGTCAATTTGCAGCGAAGCCGACTAGCTACCTCCGAGCTTCTAGTGGAAGCGGGAACAAGGGGGACGGCCGTAGCGCTCCTTCAGGAGCCCTATGTGGGGGCGGCTGGCACGGTTCGGGGTCGGAGGGGGATGCGGGTCTTCCAGAACCCTACTCCCGAAGAGGGTACTGTTAAGGCTGCTATAGTAGTCTTCGATAGCAGTCTTAAAGTCATACAGTACCCAGAACTCACCACAAATAACATCGTTGTGGTGGGGATAAGGACGGGGCGCTGGACGACAACGCTTACCTCCTTCTATTTTGAGCCGGACCAGCCAATCGAACCTTACATTGGGCATCTGAAGAGAGTGGAGGCCAAACTGGGGGCTGGGAGGTGGTTGGTCGGTGGAGATGCGAATGCAAAGAGTCCGTGGTGGGGCAGTGACAGGATTGACTCGAGGGGAGAAGAGCTTTCAGGCAGTCTGGAGGAGCTTGGCCTCGAAATTCTGAATGTCGGAGATGCTCCGACCTTCGACACGGTCCGAGGGGGGCGGCGCTTCTGTAGTCATGTGGACGTGACCGCATGTTCACATGACCTATTGGACCTGGTGGAGGGCTGGAAAGTCCTCAATGATTTAACGGGTTCCGATCACAACGGCATCGCATTTAGGCTGAACTTTGGGCCCACCCGAGGAATGGAAGTGGTCAGAACGACCAGACGGTACAATACCCAAAAAGCCGATTGGCAAAAGTTTAGACTCAAAATTTTAGAATTATTAGAAAAATATAATATCAAAGAGGGGATTGTACCAGATAGGGAAGAGACAATTTCGGCTGTTCAAAATTACACCAAAATAGTAATTGAGGCGTCTGACCATGCCATTCCGAGGAAGGGTACTAGGGAAAAGCTAGCGTTGCCGTGGTGGTCGCGGGACCTGGAGATCTTGAAGAAGGAGGTCACCACCAGGAAAAATAGAATCAGAAACGCCGCACCCGTCCGACGGTCGTGGGTCGTAGAGCAGTACATTCAGAAGAAGGCAGAATATGAGCAGGCCGTGAGGCAGGCTCAGACGGACTCCTGGAAGTCCTTCTGCGAGCGACAGAGTGGTGAGAGCATGTGGGATGGCATCTACAGAGTGATTGGTAGAACGGCAATCAGAGAGGAGGACTCGCCGCTGGTTCGAGACGGAAGGGTTCTCGATGCGAGGGAATCGGCGGAATGGCTTGCGGAGGCGTTCTACCCGAAAGACCACGCAACTTCGGATGAGGGAGTTCACCGCCAGATCAGAGCGGAGGCGGATAGGGTGAACGTAGGGGAGCAAGATTCGCCCTGCGACCCTCCGTTCACGCTCACCGAGCTGGAGATGGCGGTGAGGTCCTTCAACCCGAAGAAGGCCCCTGGCTCTGACGGGCTCACTGCTGACATCTGCTCTAGGGCCATCGGCTGTAGCCCCAAAGTCTTTTTGGGGTTACTCAATAGCTGTATGGCCCACCATATTTTTCCAAAAATATGGAAAGAAGCAGCAGTGATCGTCCTTCGGAAGCCAGGGAGGGATAACTACACCGTCCCCAAGTCGTTCCGACCAATTGGATTGCTGCCCGTGCTTGGAAAGGTGTATGAGAAAATGCTTGTGGCTCGCCTCAAACACCATCTTTTGCCGGGGATAAGCGACCGCCAGTATGGCTTTGTGCCCCAGAAGAGCACCGAGGGCGCCCTCTATGACCTAATGTCGCGGATACGCAATAGGCTTGATAATAAGAAAATTGTTGTATTAGTGTCATTGGACATAGAGGGGGCCTTCGACAGCGTCTGGTGGCCTATGGTCAGGGTCAGACTGGCGGAAGCGGGATGCCCGGTAAATTTGAGGCGAGTCTTTGACAGCTACCTCGCCGACAGGACAGTTAGTGTCAGATACTGCGGCGAGGTTCATAACGCCGAGCCAAGCAGGGGCTGCATCCAAGGGTCAATAGCCGGACCCTTGCTCTGGAACCTAACGCTCGACCCGTTGCTGCGGAGCCTGGACGGTAGAGGCGTCTACTGCCAGGCCTTCGCGGACGACGTGGTCCTCGTCTTTGATGGAGACGGAGCGCTCCAGATAGAGCAGAATGCCAATGCCACTCTCGCGCATGTTCTGGAGTGGGGTGTCAGGAATAAGCTGAGGTTTGCACCAGGCAAAACCAATGCTATGGTGCTGACCAAGAAGCTTAAATTTGACACGCCACGCCTTACCATGGGCGGGATTGACATTGCCATGAGGGACAGCATCAAGTTGCTCGGACTTACCATAGACAAGGGTCTCACCTTCAGGGATCATGTTAGGAATGTGACCAAAAAGGCCCTCGGGGTTTATAAGCAGCTCGGGAGGGCAGCTAAAGTCAGTTGGGGTCTCCATCCCGAGGTCGTTCGTTCCATTTACGTCGCCGCGGTGGAACCAATAATCACCTACTCTGCGAGTGCGTGGGCATCTGCGACTCGCAGAGTGGGGATTATGCGGATCTTGAACGCTGTGCAACGGGGCTTCGCGCAGAAAATCTGCAGAGCCTACCGAACGGTGTCCCTGAACTCAGCCCTATTACTGGCTGGGATACTCCCCCTTGACTTGCGAGTTCGCGAGGCAGCCTCACTGTACGAGGCCAAGAGGGGAGTACCACAGCCTGGACTTGGGGACAGGGACATCGAGCGGGGGGTTCTTGCGGCCGAGGCCCCCCACCCCGCCGAGCTGGTCAGCCTTGAGTTCGGAAGCCTGGTGGACGAAGAAGAACTAAACCAAAATAGCGACTACCATCTTCGCATTTTTACGGACGGCAGCAAGATTGAGGGTCGGGTTGGCGCCGCACTATCCTTATGGAAGGGCGACGCCGAAACCAGGGCCATCAAGCTTGGTCTGCCGTCGTATTGTACCGTCTACCAGGCAGAACTCTTGGCGCTATGCGAGGCGTCGAGGGTGGTCCTTGGGCGCAGCGAAACCTCCGTCGCAATATACAGCGATTCGAGGTCCGCATTGCAGTCCATCGCGGCGAGTAAATGCTCGCACCCTCTAGCCGCTGAAACAAGAAGGAACTTTACTAACATCAGAAAGCAAGGCAAAATATTGAAATTATTTTGGATAAAGGCTCACGCTGGTCTAGAGGGGAACGAGAGGGCGGACTACCTCGCGAGGGAGGCCGCACTGAAGGTTAAACGAAAGCCGGCGTACGACCTGTGTCCGGTCTCGTTCGTCAAGCGGTGCATACGAATGCGCTCGCTTGACGAATGGGACCAAAGATACAGGGATGGTGCGACGGCTGGAGTTACCAAGCTGTTCTTCCCTAGAGCCATAGAAGCTTATAAAACCCTGAGGAGGATGACCCTTGAGGGTGTGATGACCCAAGTCTTAACGGGGCACGGTGGGTTCTCCGAGTACTTGCATCGGTTCAAGCGCAAGGAGAGCCCATCGTGCATTTGCTCCGATGCGGTTGAGGATGTCCCGCATGTTCTGCTGGAGTGCCCGGTCTTTGCCAAGGAAAGAATGGAACTGGAGTACGAGACGGATATGAAAGTGTGCCCAGCCAATCTTAGCGCGTTAATCGCCAGTAGCCAAAATGAGAAATTCATCGAATTCTGTAAAAAAGTAGCTAGAAGGGTACTGGATAGGAATAAAACATAATACAGGAATTGAATTGTAACATTTTAACTTTGACTGTGTAAATTGGAGTTTAACTTATAAATACGTTTTAACTGTTATTGTTACTACAGGAGCCCCTTTACAGCTCACTGTATGTACAAGAATTTAAATGGTAAACATTATAAACCATAATTATGCGATTAGATTTTAGCTTGTAAATATATTTTAAACACTTATTATAGTTATTATTGGAGCCCCTTTACAGCTCGGTCTATGTAAATAATTTTAACTGTTTCTATTTAATGATAATTATAACGGCCTGGATTGTTTTTAAAAAAAAAAGATGAGCCCGTATAACTCAGTTTTTGTAAATAATTTTAATTGTCTAGTGTTTAATGATATATGAACCAGTTATTGTTTGTTGTTTACCAAAATAAATAATGCAGTGTATAGTTATTTAAAAACCCCAGTATACGCTATTAAAGGAAGGAGTAAGGAGTAAAGGAGTGAGAATAGCGAGGATTAAGACAAAAGAAAGACAATGAAATAGATAATAATAAGGATAGTTTAGTAGAATAGGAACACAAACGGGTTCTACCCGTGTGGAATGGAAGATGATGAAAGGAAGAAAGATATAGTATGTAGAACGAATGTGCGAGCAGGATAATTGAGAGAACTGGAATGGAAGGATACACGATAATATAGGCTACGACCCTGTGTCGGAGGGATGCGATATGTATAAAAAAAAAAAAAAAAAAAAAAAAAAAAAAAAAAAAAAAAACCTAACCTAACCTAACCTAACCTAACCTAACCTAACCTAACCTAACCTAACCTAACCTAACCTAACCTAACCTAACCTAACCTAACCTAACCTAACCTAACCTAACCTAACCTAACCTAACCTAACCTAACCTAACCTAACCTAACCTAACCTAACCTAACCTAACCTAACCTAACCTAACCTAACCTAACCTAACCTAACCTAACCTAACCTAACCTAACCTAACCTAACCTAACCTAACCTAACCTAACCTAACCTAACCTAACCTAACCTAACCTAACCTAACCTAACCTAACCTAACCTAACCTAACCTAACCTAACCTAACCTAACCTAACCTAACCTAACCTAACCTAACCTAACCTAACCTAACCTAACCTAACCTAACCTAACCTAACCTAACCTAACCTAACCTAACCTAACCTAACCTAACCTAACCTAACCTAACCTAACCTAACCTAACTAACCTAACCTAACCTAACCTAACCTAACCTAACCTAACCTAACCTAACCTAACCTAACCTAACCTAACCTAACCTAACCTAACCTAACCTAACCTAACCTAACCTAACCTAACCTAACCTAACCTAACCTAACCTAACCTAACCTAACCTAACCTAACCTAACCTAACCTAACCTAACCTAACCTAACCTAACCTAACCTAACCTAACCTAACCTAACCTAACCTAACCTAACCTAACCTAACCTAACCTAACCTAACCTAACCTAACCTAACCTAACCTAACCTAACCTAACCTAACCTAACCTAACCTAACCTAACCTAACCTAACCTAACCTAACCTAACCTAACCTTTTTTTTTTTTTTTTTTTTTTTTTTTTTTTTTTTTTTTTTTTTTTTTTTTTTTTTTTTTTTTTTTTTTTTTTTTTTTTTTTTTTTGTCGAGGAGAAATCCTTTTATTGATCCCCTGCCGCTTGCTAGGCGACAGGGGTATGTGGGGGTCGACAGTATACTCCGCGTTGCTCACGTAGCAGACGGAACTGCCCCTACCCACTAAAACTCCCCGGTGTCTCCTCGCCCGTGAGTGAGGGGTGGACGGGCTCTGGCGAACCAACTGCTCCGACCCACCCCCCTCGGGCAACCTAGCCATTGCTGGCTAGGGTAACGCCAACTGGGGGGATTGCCCGGAGACACCCGAGCAATCCCCAGACGTAGGGGACCCGTGCAGGCACACACAGCTAGCAACTGTGTGCGCAGGTCCCCTAGGACATTTGAAGACGGGCTGGTGCCCGCCCTCTCCTGCCCGGCCGTCTACGAGATGTTAATGGGGGACTCAATGGACACCGCAATGTCCATTGGCTCCCCCACCGTCAAAAAAGAGGGCGGGACAAGTCCCGCCCGACCGCCAACTAGAGCAGGGGACCAGGGGCCACCCTCCATGGCCTCCCTGTTCCCCTGAACTCCAACTGAAAATAAAAACAACAAAAAAAAACCCCCTGGCGACAGAGACGAGAAGGCAGAGGGAGAGATACCAATCCCGCCCCTGTCGCCAGGAGAACGCCGATGGGGGCGGAACAAGTTCCGCCCACCCTCAACAAAAAACCCTGGCAGCAAGCTGCCAGGGGAACCTCCGATGTGCGCTCCGCTACGGGCTTGGTATCTCAAACCCGCTCGGAGCGCACGGTGTGGGCCTTCTTGGCCCCTCGCCAAGAACTGGCGAGGGTTGAGCCCCCCCACCACGTCAAGGTCGTGGCCCACCTAGGGGGGGAACCTAACCTAACCTAACCTAACCTAACCTAACCTAACCTAACCTAACCTAACCTAACCTAACCTAACCTAACCTAACCTAACCTAACCTAACCTAACCTAACCTAACCTAACCTAACCTAACCTAACCTAACCTAACCTAACCTAACCTAACCTAACCTAACCTAACCTAACCTAACCTAACCTAACCTAACCTAACCTAACCTAACCTAACCTAACCTAACCTAACCTAACCTAACCTAACCTAACCTAACCTAACCTAACCTAACCTAACCTAACCTAACCTAACCTAACCTAACCTAACCTAACCTAACCTAACCTAACCTAACCTAACCTAACCTAACCTAACCTAACCTAACCTAACCTAACCTAACCTAACCTAACCTAACCTAACCTAACCTAACCTAACCTAACCTAACCTAACCTAACCTAACCTAACCTAACCTAACCTAACCTAACCTAACCTAACCTAACCTAACCTAACCTAACCTAACCTAACCTAACCTAACCTAACCTAACCTAACCTAACCTAACCTAACCTAACCTAACCTAACCTAACCTAACCTAACCTAACCTAACCTAACCTAACCTAACCTAACCTAACCTAACCTAACCTAACCTAACCTAACCTAACCTAACCTAACCTAACCTAACCTAACCTAACCTAACCTAACCTAACCTAACCTAACCTAACCTAACCTAACCTAACCTAACCTAACCTAACCTAACCTAACCTAACCTAACCTAACCTAACCTAACCTAACCTAACCTAACCTAACCTAACCTAACCTAACCTAACCTAACCTAACCTAACCTAACCTAACCTAACCTAACCTAACCTAACCTAACCTAACCTAACCTAACCTAACCTAACCTAACCTAACCTAACCTAACCTAACCTAACCTAACCTAACCTAACCTAACCTAACCTAACCTAACCTAACCTAACCTAACCTAACCTAACCTAACCTAACCTAACCTAACCTAACCTAACCTAACCTAACCTAACCTAACCTAACCTAACCTAACCTAACCTAACCTAACCTAACCTAACCTAACCTAACCTAACCTAACCTAACCTAACCTAACCTAACCTAACCTAACCTAACCTAACCTAACCTAACCTAACCTAACCTAACCTAACCTAACCTAACCTAACCTAACCTAACCTAACCTAACCTAACCTAACCTAACCTAACCTAACCTAACCTAACCTAACCTAACCTAACCTAACCTAACCTTTTTTTTTTTTTTTTTTTTTTTTTTTTTTTTTCGAGGAGAAATCCTTTTATTGATCCCCTGCCGCTTGCTAGGCGACAGGGGTATGTGGGGGGTCGACAGTATACTCCGCGTTGCTCACGTAGCAGGCGGAACTGCCCCTACCCACTAAAACTCCCCGGTGTCTCCTCGCCCGTGAGTGAGGGGTGGACGGGCTCTGGCGAACCAACTGCTCCGACCCACCCCCCTCGGGCAACCTAGCCATTGCTGGCTAGGGTAACGCCAACTGGGGGGATTGCCCGGAGACACCCGAGCAATCCCCAGACGTAGGGGACCCGTGCAGGCACACACAGCTAGCAACTGTGTGCGCAGGTCCCCTAGGGCATTTGAAGACGGGCTTGAAATGCCCGCCTTCTCCTGCCCGGCCGTCTGCATGATGTTAATGGGGGGGACTCAATGGACACCGCAATGTCCATTGGCTCCCCCACCGCCAAAGTGGGCGGGACAAGTCCCGCCCGACCGCCAACTAGAGCAGGGGACCAGGGGCCACCCTCCATGGCCTCCCTGTTCCCCTGAACTCAACAAAAAGGAAAGAAAGACGACACATCAAAACAAAAAAAAAAAAAAAAGAACAACAACAAAAGCCCTGGCGACAGGGGCGAGAAGGGCAGAGAGAGAGATACCAATCCCGTCCCGGTCGCCAGGGGAGCGCCGATGAGGGGCGGAACAAGTTCCGCCCCACCTCCACCGCAAGCAAAGCCTCTGCAGCGTGAGCGAAACTCCCTCCGAGTGAGCAGGGGACCAGGAGCCACCCCTCCAGGCCTTCCTGTTCCCCTGAACCCGAAATCCCTGACGACAGCTGACGAGAGAGGCATAGAGAGGGATACCAACTCCCGCCCCAGCCGCCAGGGCAACGCCAAAACAAACGAAGAAAGTCCCGCCCCAAAACCAACACGAGCAGGGGACCAGGAGCCACCCCTCCAGGCCTTCCTGTTCCCCTGAACTCCGAAAAAACCCCTGACGACCGCTGACGAGAGAGGCATAGAGAGGGATACCAACACCCGCCCCAGCCGCCAGGGCAACCTCGAGGAAAGAGCACTCCCATGAGCACCCCTATCATCAAAAGACCCTGGCAGTAAGCTGCCAGGGGAACCTCAACGATGCTCCGCCACGAGCTCCGCTGAACGGAGCCCGCTCGGAGAACACCAGTGTGGGCCTTCTTAGTCCCCTCGCCAGAAACTGGCGAGGGTAAGCCCCCCCACCACGTCAAGGTCGTGGCCCACCTAGGGGGGGAACCTAACCTAACCTAACCTAACCTAACCTAACCTAACCTAACCTAACCTAACCTAACCTAACCTAACCTAACCTAACCTTTTTTTTTTTTTTTTTGTCGAGGAGAAATCCTTTTATTGATCCCCTGCCGCTTGCTAGGCGACAGGGGTATGTGGGGGTCGACAGTATACTCCGCGTTGCTCACGTAGCAGGCGGAACTGCCCCTACCCACTAAAACTCCCCGGTGTCTCCTCGCCCGTGAGTGAGGGGTGGACGGGCTCTGGCGAACCAACTGCTCCGACCCACCCCCCTCGGGCAACCTAGCCATTGCTGGCTAGGGTAACGCCAACTGGGGGGATTGCCCGGAGACACCCGAGCAATCCCCAGACGTAGGGGACCCGTGCAGGCACACACAGCTAGCAACTGTGTGCGCAGGTCCCCTAGGACATTTGAAGACGGGCTGGTGCCCGCCCTCTCCTGCCCGGCCGTCTACGAGATGTTAATGGGGGACTCAATGGACACCGCAATGTCCATTGGCTCCCCCACCGTCAAAAAAGAGGGCGGGACAAGTCCCGCCCGACCGCCAACTAGAGCAGGGGACCAGGGGCCACCCTCCATGGCCTCCCTGTTCCCCTGAACTCCAACTAAAAATAAAAACAACAAAAAAACCCCTGGCGACAGAGGCGAGAAGGCAGAGGGAGAGATACCAATCCCGCCCCTGTCGCCAGGAGAACGCCGAAGAGGACGGAACAAGTTCCGCCCACCCTCAACAAAAACCCTGGCAGCAAGCTGCCAGGGGAACCTCCGATGTGCGCTCCGCTACGGGCTTGGTATCTCAAACCCGCTCGGAGCGCACGGTGTGGGCCTTCTTGGCCCCTCGCCAAGAACTGGCGAGGGTTGAGCCCCCCCACCACGTCAAGGTCGTGGCCCACCTAGGGGGGGAACCTAACCTAACCTAACCTAACCTAACCTAACCTAACCTAACCTAACCTAACCTAACCTAACCTAACCTAACCTAACCTAACCTAACCTAACCTAACCTAACCTAACCTAACCTAACCTAACCTAACCTAACCTAACCTAACCTAACCTAACCTAACCTAACCTAACCTAACCTAACCTAACCTAACCTAACCTTTTTTTTTTTTTTTTTTTTTTTTTTTTGTTGAGGGGGGGAAATCACTGTTTACGGATTGCCCTTCGCCGACTAGGGCAGTCGACGAAGGGGTATGTGGGACTCGCCCGGCGACATGCTCCATCGCCGGGCACTACCGCACTAAAACCCCCCCATGTTCCACCATCGGCGGCTTATATGAGACCCGGAAAAACAGCGTGGCCTTATCTCCGGGCCCCATAATCGCCGCCGTGTCCTTGCGGACTCACCTCCCTGTGGCGACCCACAGGAACATCAATGGGCCACCACACCTCTCAGCAGCCAAGCTGCACCTCCTCAAGTCCCGGACGCCAGATGCCCTGCTCCGGCGCCCGGAACAGCCGGACGACGCCGCCGCAGCGACGTATACCGGCTCTTCGACCCTGTGTGAGGCAGTCTTTGGGGTCCGGATTCACCCGGGGACCGCACGTACAGTACCATGCGGTCACCGGGAACCGTAGCCCAAGGACCCCTTCTCTGACCCAGGTATCGGGTATCACCTCCGGCAGGTGAGCAGGAACCTGGGTCCACCCCCCGGGTTTCTCAGGATCCCTGACTCACCCCCCCGACGACAGCTGGCGAGAAAGCAGAGGGGAGGGATACTTATCCCGCCCCAGCCGCCGAGGTTTGCACTCTCCTCCGTGTGGGCCTTCTTGGTCCCCTCGCCAGGCGAAGAACAAGCGAGGGTAAGCCCCCCCACCACGTCAAGGTCGTGGCCCACCTAGGGGGGGAACCTAACCTAACCTAACCTAACCTAACCTAACCTAACCTAACCTAACCTAACCTAACCTAACCTAACCTAACCTAACCTAACCTAACCTAACCTAACCTAACCTTTTTTTTTTTTTTTTTTGTCGAGGAGAAATCCTTTTATTGATCCCCTGCCGCTTGCTAGGCGACAGGGGTATGTGGGGGTCGACAGTATACTCCGCGTTGCTCACGTAGCAGGCGGAACTGCCCCTACCCACTAAAACTCCCCGGTATCTCCTTGCCCACAATGCGGGGGGTGGACGGGCTCTGGCGAACCAACTGCTCCGACCCACCCCTCACGGGCTGCCCAACCATTTCTGGCTAGGCTGGCGCCAACAGGGGAGGGATTGCCCGGAGATACGCAAGCAATCCCCAGACGGAGGGGACCCGTGCAGGCACACACAGTTAGCGGCTGTGTGCGCAGGTCCCCGAGGACACTTGAAGACGGGCTAATACCCGCCTTCTCCTGCCCAACCGTCAGCTATTGAAAGTCTAGGGAGGACTTAATGGGCACCAAGAATGTCCATTAGTTCCTCCCTTTCGGCACGGGTAGCCCTAGAACGGGCAGTCGATGGCGCCGCTGTGGTGCGGCCCTTGACCACAGGTGGGGAGCATTTAGCGCCCCCCATACGATGGCCGGCCGGAAGCCCGGCATCGGCACAGACGCCGCAATTGTACTCCGCCTCACATTCGAAGGCGGAGTGACCCTCTTTTCCGCAGCGGAAGCAATGCCCGCTGCGGTCCTTACTAGACGGGCACCTGGCCCTCGGATGGCCGAGCCCCATGCATTGGTAGCAGCGCATGGGGCGCTGCTCCAGCAATTGGATGGAGGCCACACTCCATCCTACAGTCAAATGACCAGCGGCAACCAGTTTTCTGGCGGCCTCCACGGGGACCGAGGCGTAAGCGGAACCCATACCCCTGGCGCCAGGGTGGACCCTGCCCACCCTGAATTGATCAGAGGGGCAGCCGGTGGCCGATGCGAGGGCTTCCTTCAGCTCTACAGCCGACACCGTATCATCCAATCCGGAGACCCGGATATCGGCTGTTTTGGACGGGCGCGTGACCTTTGCCTCATCCCCCAGCACGGAGCTGATTTGAGCCGCCAACATGTCCGCCTGGGCGGGCGTAGTCTCCTTTGGGAGCCTCAAAATTCGCGCGCCGGTGAAGCCCGTGCGGAACTGGACGGGGCCAATCCCAAGGGCCTCCAGCGAGACCGCCTCCTTCGTCCTTTTGATCGCGTCGCTGTAGGTGACGCCACCCTCAACCGCCTCCGGTTTGAGGGCCACCACAACCGCCAACTTTGTAGGCTTTTTGGGAAGCCTAGGTGCCTTCACTTTGGCCGCCGCTGGAGCTGGAGTAGCAGCGGCGGGGGCGCGCTTTTTGCGCCTCACCACCTCCGACCAGGTGGCGTCAGTTCCTCCTGACTGGGTGGGCGGCCCAGTCTGCGACCCAGGCTCGGGGGCCTTGGGTTTGGCAGTCTTCATTGTTCTCGCCTTCTTGGGCAGATTAGAAGGCGGGGCGAGCGTCGTCACCGAGGGGTTCTCCCTCAGGTCAACCGTCGGAAGCGTCGTCGGCTGAGCCGGCAGCAGCCTGCCCTCTGCCGCCAGACGCTCTAGCAAACCCTCCATTTGCGACCTAACCATGGAGGTCACTAGCTCTATGAGCTCCTCCTGGAGAGACCCCATCGTCTCAAGAAATTCTGCCCGAGTCAGCACCTGACCAGCAGCTGCTGTTAAGGGCACCTCCTCGGGAGGCTGCACGTCGACCACGGGCTCTAAGCGAGGTTCCTGGGAACCGGAGCGCCTGAGAGCTTCCGTCTCTGCTCGGGAGGTCTCCAACTCCCCGCTGAGGCGCCGGTTTTCATGCCGTAGCCAGCGGAGCCCCTTCGAAATTATTTGCGCCCTCGATGTCGGGGGGGCATTCAGCCGGAAATCAGACTCAGATATTTCGGGGTCCGAGTCAGTATCCCCCATCGCCACCTCAAGCTCCCTGGTAGCCTGGGCCAAACCATAGTCGTGGCCATGTTTCTTGCCACGACTAGCAAGACGCTTTACCACCTTGGGTGGATTTAAATCTTCAAGGGCCTCGGAATCCGAAGCGCGCTTATATCTCTCAGGAGACATGACGCTCAGTCTCACCACAGCGCGCCGTGCGCGCGCATCCGCCTCCAGAGCAGCACGGGACGACCCCCGGCTGCTTTCCTCCGATAATTCTGCGCGTTTACGCGCTTGCGACCGCGTGTTGCCCGAAGGCCGGTTCTTTCGGGAGTCCGACATGGGCCAATTAATGGCTCTGTCGACCTCCGAGTTCGTTGGTGAGGCCACCCCTATGAAAGGGGGGCCAAAACAACAATAAACTTAACAAGACAACAAAATTTTAACAATAGACCTAAACCTAGAAAACACAAAACAGCAATAACTCAAAGGAAACAAAAGTTATCAACAACGCGTTTGGGCCGGCTGAAAGCGCCTTCAAAAAGGCGTCGTTCGGGCTACCCAAAAACCGGAAAAGTCCGGAAATCCGGAAACGCCGGGCGAAAGAAATTTCCGGGAAAACCGAAAATTTCCGGACCCGGCGTGCCGCCCGGAGGAAGCCCGGAAGGCGCTTCTTACGAACCGCCCCCCAGACAGATCCGACCACAAAAACAAAAGATATTTAGAAAATAAACAAGACAACAACAATTTGAGAAACACAAAAACAACAATAAAAACTTAAACAACAACAATAACAGAAGCTGATGTGGGCAGTTCGATGGAGCCTTGGAAAAGGCTTCAAACGACCCGCCACACACCGCTAAGCGACAAAAACTGGCGCAGCGCCGGACGATCCAAAATTTCCGGAAATCCGGAAACTTCCAATTTTCCGGCACTGTCCGATAAAGCACGAAAAAATACAGGAGAAAACTGAATTTAAGCAAAATCTAAATTTGGAAATTTTGACAAAATTAACCTAACAAAAACAAAGAAATTAAACAAATCAACAAAACAAATAAACGACAACAAAAATCAAAAATTGCCGCGGGCCACCCGACGAGCCTTGAAAAAGGCTACAAATCAACGTAATCCGCGGCAAAATCCGACAACAAATAACCGAGATAGAGCAAAAAGAAATTTCGGGATTGAAATAGAAGAAGCCTTAAAAAAGTCTTCAATCACTTCAATCCGTCAATCCGACACAAGGAGCAGATAGAGCGACGCCGAGAGTACCCGAGAGCTATGCTAGTGCAGTAACTTCCGAGTAAACTTCAACCTCTAACCTAACCTAACCTAACCTAACCTAACCTTTTTTTTTTTTTTTGTTGAGGGGGGGAAATCACTCTTTACGGATTGCCCTTCGCCGACTAGGGCAGTCGACGAAGGGGTATGTGGGACTCGCCCGGCGACATGCTCAATCGCCGGGCACTACCGCACTAAAACCCCCCCATGTTCCACCATCGGCGGCTTATATGAGACCCGGAAAAACAGCATGGCCTTATCTCCGGGCCCCATAATGGCCGCCGTGTCCTTGCGGACTCACCTCCCTGTGGCGACCCACAGGAACATCAATGGGCCACCACACCTCTCAGCAGCTAGGCTGCAACCTCCTCAAGTCCCGGACGCCAGATGCCCCGCTCCGGCGCCCGGAACAGCCGGACGACGCCGCCGCAGCGACGCAGACCGGCTCCTCGACCCCGTGTGAGGCAGTCTTTGGGGTCCGGATTCACCCGGGGACCGCACGTCCGTTTACCATGCGGTCACCGGGAACCGTAGCCCAAAGACCCCTCCCTGACCCAGGGGCGGCAACACCTCCTCAACGTTGCTCCGCCACGAGCTCCGCTGCGATCGGAGCCCGCTCGGAGCACACCTACCAGTGTGGGCCTTCTTGGTCCCCTCGCCAGGTGGAGAGCTGGCGAGGGTAAGCCCCCCCACCACGTCAAGGTCGTGGCCCACCTAGGGGGGGAACCTAACCTAACCTAACCTAACCTAACCTAACCTAACCTAACCTAACCTAACCTAACCTAACCTAACCTAACCTAACCTAACCTAACCTAACCTAACCTAACCTTTTTTTTTTTTTTTTTTGTCGAGGAGAAATCCTTTTATTGATCCCCTGCCGCTTGCTAGGCGACAGGGGTATGTGGGGATCGACAGTATACTCCGCGTTGCTCACGTAGCAGACGGAACTGCCCCTACCCACTAAAACTCCCCGGTGTCTCCTCGCCCGTGAGTGAGGGGTGGACGGGCTCTGGCGAACCAACTGCTCCGACCCACCCCCCTCGGGCAACCTAGCCATTGCTGGCTAGGGTAACGCCAACTGGGGGGATTGCCCGGAGACACCCGAGCAATCCCCAGACGTAGGGGACCCGTGCAGGCACACACAGCTAGCAACTGTGTGCGCAGGTCCCCTAGGACATTTGAAGACGGGCTGGTGCCCGCCCTCTCCTGCCCGGCCGTCTACGAGATGTTAATGGGGGACTCAATGGACACCGCAATGTCCATTGGCTCCCCCACCGTCAAAAAAGAGGGCGGGACAAGTCCCGCCCGACCGCCAACTAGAGCAGGGGACCAGGGGCCACCCTCCATGGCCTCCCTGTTCCCCTGAACTCCAACTAAAAATAAAAACAACAAAAAAAACCCCTGGCGACAGAGGCGAGAAGGCAGAGGGAGAGATACCAATCCCGCCCCTGTCGCCAGGAGAACGCCGAAGAGGACGGAACAAGTTCCGCCCACCCTCAACAAAAACCCTGGCAGCAAGCTGCCAGGGGAACCTCCGATGTGCGCTCCGCTACGGGCTTGGTGTCTCAAACCCGCTCGGAGCGCACGGTGTGGGCCTTCTTGGTCCCCTCGCCAAGAACTGGCGAGGGTTAAACCTAACCTAACCTAACCTAACCTAACCTAACCTAACCTAACCTTTTTTTTTTTTTTACGCGGGGAAATCAGCGACCCTGATTCACTGCCAGCAATGGGGCGCTGGCAGGATATGTGGGATTTCTACCCACTAAAACCCCGCGGTGTTCCTTTGCCACGCGCGCGTGGGACGGGAGAGAGGTGTCAGCGCGAGCATTTCGTCCTGCTCTCCCGTCAGCGTTTGCCCGATCGGGCACCTCCGAAAGTACATCGGAGGGAGGGGGGATGGTAGAGTCCCCCCTCTCCGGATGCGAGTGTGTGAAGACGTGCCGGAACACGGACACGTCTTTCACCGGGGGCCGGGTGAGTAGGTGAGCGGATCCCCATATCCGCTCACCCTCCGGCTGATCACGGGGGCGTATGGAGTTGGCCGTACAGCCTCCTCCGCCTCCCGGATCGTTTCCGACGGATGTCGTTGGCGAGGGCGGCATCCTCCCTCGCTCGTTCCGCCGCCTCCTTCAGCGAGAGGACGTCCTCGCTGAAGGAGATTAAAGCCTGCCAGGCCTCTCTGCTGCCGACCATGGACAGAACCACGGCCGGCAGCGAGAGGTCCCCACCTACAACTGAAGTCAGTTCGCTCCGTTGCTGGTCCCATGCCGGGCATTCTGCTAACGTGTGGTGCGCCGTATCCTCCGGGCCACCGCAGTGGTGGCAGGAGGGTGTCTCCTCACGTCTTGCGACGTTGCACAGATATCTGCCGAAACAGCCATGCCCCGACAGAATCTGTGCAAGTCTAAAGGTGATCACACCCTTCCTGCGCCTGCACCACTGCTCCAAAACTGGAGCGATGGCCCGGATGGTGTGAGCGCCGGCAGTTGGCTCGGCGAGCCTCTCGGCCCACCGCGCCAGTGCGACTCTCTGCGCCGTACGGCGCACTTCCTCCGGCAGCGGACCAGCAACGCCCCGAGTGCGGGCTGCCGCTCGACTTTCATAGACCGAGGACAGAACCTCGGCCTCCAGATCCCACGGGGGGGTACCCGCCATAACACAGGCGGCGTCGCACGAGATTGTGCGGTAACCACGTATCACCCTGGTCGCCATCACTCGCTGAGATCTCCTCAGGAGCGTAACGTTGTGGCGATCCAGGGCGTTCGCCCACACAGGCGCGCCGTAAAGCGCCATGGAGCGCACCACCCCCGTGAAAAGACGACGGCAGCCGACACTCGGTCCTCCCAGGTTTGGCAGGAGGCCACTCAACGCCGAGGTGGCCCCGATCAGCTTAGGGCTGAGCCGCCGGAAGTGCTCATGGAATCGCCACCTGGAGTCCAAGGTGAGCCCCAGGTAGCGCATGTGCACTCCGACGGCGACATCCACATTACCGACTTTAATGTGGGCCTGCTGCGGTGGACCCTTCCGGGGGCCATGGAAAAGCATGGCCTCGGATTTTTCGGGTGCCACCCGCAAGCCCAACAACTCAATGCGCTTGGCCACGAGAGCGACGCTCACCGTGGCCAAGCTCGACACATCCTTATAGTCGTCTGCACACGCGACGACCAACGTGTCGTCGGCGTAACAGACGACGTGTACCTCCGGGGGTAGGGCGCCTCTCAGCGCCCAGTCAAAGCCAATGTTCCACAGGAGCGGTCCTAGGACCGACCCCTGTGGAACGCCGCAGGACATTGTCCTCTCCAGGACGGTCCCGTCTCGGCGAACCTAACCTAACCTAACCTAACCTAACCTAACCTAACCTAACCTAACCTAACCTAACCTAACCTTTTTTTTTTTTTTTTTTTTTGTCGAGGAGAAATCCTTTTATTGATCCCCTGCCGCTTGCTAGGCGACAGGGGTATGTGGGGGTCGACAGTATACTCCGCGTTGCTCACGTAGCAGACGGAACTGCCCCTACCCACTAAAACTCCCCGGTGTCTCCTCGCCCGTGAGTGAGGGGTGGACGGGCTCTGGCGAACCAACTGCTCCGACCCACCCCCCTCGGGCAACCTAGCCATTGCTGGCTAGGGTAACGCCAACTGGGGGGATTGCCCGGAGACACCCGAGCAATCCCCAGACGTAGGGGACCCGTGCAGGCACACACAGCTAGCAACTGTGTGCGCAGGTCCCCTAGGACATTTGAAGACGGGCTGGTGCCCGCCCTCTCCTGCCCGGCCGTCTACGAGATGTTAATGGGGGACTCAATGGACACCGCAATGTCCATTGGCTCCCCCACCGTCAAAAAAAGAGGGCGGGACAAGTCCCGCCCGACCGCCAACTAGAGCAGGGGACCAGGGGCCACCCTCCATGGCCTCCCTGTTCCCCTGAACTCCAACTAAAAATAAAAACAACAAAAAAGACCCCTGGCGACAGAGGCGAGAAGGCAGAGGGAGAGATACCAATCCCGCCCCTGTCGCCAGGAGAGCGCCGAAGAGGACGGAACAAGTTCCGCCCACCCTCAACAAAAACCCTGGCAGCAAGCTGCCAGGGGAACCTCCGATGTGCGCTCCGCTACGGGCTTGGTGTCTCAAACCCGCTCGGAGCGCACGGTGTGGGCCTTCTTGGCCCCTCGCCAAGAACTGGCGAGGGTTGAGCCCCCCCACCACGTCAAGGTCGTGGCCCACCTAGGGGGGGAACCTAACCTAACCTAACCTTTTTTTTTTTTTTTTTTGTTGAGGGGGGGAAATCACTCTTTACGGATTGCCCTTCGCCGACTAGGGCAGTCGACGAAGGGGTATGTGGGACTCGCCCGGCGACATGCTCAATCGCCGGGCACTACCGCACTAAAACCCCCCCATGTTCCACCATCGGCGGCTTATATGAGACCCGGAAAAACAGCATGGCCTTATCTCCGGGCCACATAATGGCCGCCGTGTCCTTGCGGACTCACCTCCCTGTGGCGACCCACAGGAACATCAATGGGCCACCACACCTCTCAGCAGCCAGGCTGCACCTCCTCAAGTCCCGGACGCCAGATGCCCTGCTCCGGCGCCCGGAACAGCCGGACGACGCCGCCGCAGCGACGTATACCGGCTCTTCGATCCTGTGTGAGGCAGTCTTTGGGGTCCGGATTCACCCGGGGACCGCACGTACAGTACCATGCGGTCACCGGGAACCGTAGCCCAAAGACCCCTTCTCTGACCCAGACATCGGTAACACCTCCGGCAGGTGAGCAGGGACCTGGGTCCACCCCCCGGGTTTCTCAGGATCCCTAACTCACCCCCCCGACGACAGCTGACGAGAAAGCAGAGGGGAGGGATACTTGTCCCGCCCCAGCCGCCGAGGTTTGCACTCTCCTCCGTGTGGGCCTTCTTGGTCCCCTCACCAGGCGAAGAACTGGCGAGGGTAAGCCCCCCCACCACGTCAAGGTCGTGGCCCACCTAGGGGGGGAACCTAACCTAACCTAACCTAACCTAACCTAACCTAACCTAACCTAACCTAACCTAACCTAACCTAACCTAACCTAACCTAACCTAACCTTTTTTTTTTTTTTTTTTTTTTTTTGTCGAGGAGAAATCCTTTTATTGATCCCCTGCCGCTTGCTAGGCGACAGGGGTATGTGGGGGTCGACAGTATACTCCGCGTTGCTCACGTAGCAGGCGGAACTGCCCCTACCCACTAAAACTCCCCGGTGTCTCCTCGCCCGTGAGTGAGGGGTGGACGGGCTCTGGCGAACCAACTGCTCCGACCCACCCCCCTCGGGCAACCTAGCCATTTCTGGCTAGGGTAACGCCAACTGGGGGGATTGCCCGGAGACACCCGAGCAATCCCCAGACGTAGGGGACCCGTGCAGGCACACACAGCTAGCAACTGTGTGCGCAGGTCCCCTAGGACATTTGAAGACGGGCTGGTGCCCGCCCTCTCCTGCCCGGCCGTCTACGAGATGTTAATGGGGGACTCAATGGACACCGCAATGTCCATTGGCTCCCCCACCGTCAAAAAAGAGGGCGGGACAAGTCCCGCCCGACCGCCAACTAGAGCAGGGGACCAGGGGCCACCCTCCATGGCCTCCCTGTTCCCCTGAACTCCAACTAAAAATAAAAACAACAAAAAAGACCCCTGGCGACAGAGGCGAGAAGGCAGAGGGAGAGATACCAATCCCGCCCCTGTCGCCAGGAGAGCGCCGAAGAGGACGGAACAAGTTCCGCCCACCCTCAACAAAAACCCTGGCAGCAAGCTGCCAGGGGAACCTCCGATGTGCGCTCCGCTACGGGCTTGGTGTCTCAAACCCGCTCGGAGCGCACGGTGTGGGCCTTCTTGGTCCCCTCGCCAAGAACTGGCGAGGGTTAAGCCCCCCCACCACGTCAAGGTCGTGGCCCACCTAGGGGGGGAACCTAACCTAACCTAACCTAACCTAACCTAACCTAACCTAACCTAACCTAACCTAACCTAACCTAACCTAACCTAACCTAACCTAACCTTTTTTTTTTTTTTTTTTTTTTTTTTTTTTTTACGCGGGGAAATCAGCGACCCTGATTCACTGCCAGCAATGGGGCGCTGGCAGGATATGTGGGATTTCTACCCACTAAAACCCCGCGGTGTTCCTTTGCCACGCGCGCGTGGGACGGGAGAGAGGTGTCAGCGCGAGCATTTCGTCCTGCTCTCCCGTCAGCGTTTGCCCGATCGGGCACCTCCGAAAGTACATCGGAGGGAGGGGGGATGGTAGAGTCCCCCCTCTCCGGATGCGAGTGTGTGAAGACGTGCCGGAACACGGACACGTCTTTCACCGGGGGCCGGGTGAGTAGGTGAGCGGATCCCCATATCCGCTCACCCTCCGGCTGATCACGGGGGCGTATGGAGTTGGCCGTACAGCCTCCTCCGCCTCCCGGATCGTTTCCGACGGATGTCGTTGGCGAGGGCGGCATCCTCCCTCGCTCGTTCCGCCGCCTCCTTCAGCGAGAGGACGTCCTCGCTGAAGGAGATTAAAGCCTGCCAGGCCTCTCTGCTGCCGACCATGGACAGAACCACGGCCGGCAGCGAGAGGTCCCCACCTACAACTGAAGTCAGTTCGCTCCGTTGCTGGTCCCATGCCGGGCATTCTGCTAACGTGTGGTGCGCCGTATCCTCCGGGCCACCGCAGTGGTGGCAGGAGGGTGTCTCCTCACGTCTTGCGACGTTGCACAGATATCTGCCGAAACAGCCATGCCCCGACAGAATCTGTGCAAGTCTAAAGGTGATCACACCCTTCCTGCGCCTGCACCACTGCTCCAAAACTGGAGCGATGGCCCGGATGGTGTGAGCGCCGGCAGTTGGCTCGGCGAGCCTCTCGGCCCACCGCGCCAGTGCGACTCTCTGCGCCGTACGGCGCACTTCCTCCGGCAGCGGACCAGCAACGCCCCGAGTGCGGGCTGCCGCTCGACTTTCATAGACCGAGGACAGAACCTCGGCCTCCAGATCCCACGGGGGGGTACCCGCCATAACACAGGCGGCGTCGCACGAGATTGTGCGGTAACCACGTATCACCCTGGTCGCCATCACTCGCTGAGATCTCCTCAGGAGCGTAACGTTGTGGCGATCCAGGGCGTTCGCCCACACAGGCGCGCCGTAAAGCGCCATGGAGCGCACCACCCCCGTGAAAAGACGACGGCAGCCGACACTCGGTCCTCCCAGGTTTGGCAGGAGGCCACTCAACGCCGAGGTGGCCCCGATCAGCTTAGGGCTGAGCCGCCGGAAGTGCTCATGGAATCGCCACCTGGAGTCCAAGGTGAGCCCCAGGTAGCGCATGTGCACTCCGACGGCGACATCCACATTACCGACTTTAATGTGGGCCTGCTGCGGTGGACCCTTCCGGGGGCCATGGAAAAGCATGGCCTCGGATTTTTCGGGTGCCACCCGCAAGCCCAACAACTCAATGCGCTTGGCCACGAGAGCGACGCTCACCGTGGCCAAGCTCGACACATCCTTATAGTCGTCTGCACACGCGACGACCAACGTGTCGTCGGCGTAACAGACGACGTGTACCTCCGGGGGTAGGGCGCCTCTCAGCGCCCAGTCAAAGCCAATGTTCCACAGGAGCGGTCCTAGGACCGACCCCTGTGGAACGCCGCAGGACATTGTCCTCTCCAGGACGGTCCCGTCTCGGCGGGGACAGAGAATCTTCCGATCCCTCAAATAATCTCCGACAATCAGCTGGAGATACGCGGGCAATCGGTGGAACCGAAGCGCCTCCGTGATGCAGCTGAAGGGGAGGGTGTTGAAGGCGTTGGAGATGTCCAAAGACACCGCCAGTGCCACTCCTCCCCTTTCTACGGTTTCCTGCGCTATGTTCTTGAGGCGCAGGATGGCGTCGATCGTCGATCGACCCGCGCGAAAACCGAACTGATTGTCGGAGAGATCTGGCCCCGCCGAGTTCAACAATCCGATGATACGGCGGGCAATTATCCTTTCGAACAACTTGCCCGCCTCGTCGAGAAGCACAATTGGCCTGTATCCAGAAGGAGAGTCCGCGGGACGTCCCTCCTTCCTTAACAGGACCAATTTGCCCTCCTTCCAGATGCGAGGAAAGGACCCCGCTCGCAGGGCAGCGTCAAACACGGCCCGCCAGCGGTCCCCCAACTCGCCCGACGCCAAGACCCAGGCGCGACCGGGTATCCCGTCCGGACCGGGGGCGGTGCTCTTGCCGCGAAGACGGGCTACGGCCTCCTCTAATTCTCCGCTGGAGACAGGAGGAGCTCCGTCGTCCTCCCCGGTTCCGGCGGTCACACGACCGCCCATGGGCGGTGGAGTGTGCTCTCCCTGTTCAGGGAACAGCGTGGAGAGCACAACCCGGAGGAACTCCGGGTCCAACGTCTCGACGACGGGTGGACCGTGCGAGCCGAGCTTGGCCCTGGCTGCACGATAGGGGCGCCCCCACGGGTCTCGGTCGAGGGACTCGAGCATCCGCTCGCGAGACCGCGCCTTCGCCTCCCGGATTGCGATATGAAAGGCTTTCCGGGCCCCTCTGTACGCATCGTAGAGGCGCGCCTCCATCTCGGGGTCCTTGACCCTACGCCTACGGCACCTTGCGTATTTGCGACGGGCTGCTACGCACGTGGCACGAAGATCTGCCACCTCTTCGCACCACCAGTGCACCTGTCTTCGGTGCGGACGTGGCCCAGCACGCGGCATGGCGGCATCGCACACAGTGGTCATGGCGACGCGCATGCCGAGCGCCTGGTCTTCGACAGACGAGTCCTTGCTGGGCTCCCCCGAGACCCAGTCTTGGACGATGGCCGCCTCGACAAGGAGGTCCTTGTCGAGTCTCGTCAGAGCCCAGCGGGGAAATCGCTGGGCCCGTCCGCCCCGATGCCGCATAGACCGGTCGTCCATGCGCAGGGTGCCGGCTATATCCATCCGGACGTACCTGTGGTCCGAGAGAGTCTCAACGCCCTCCAGCACGCCCCAATCGCGGACACGATCGGCGATGGCCCGACTAGCGAACGATATGTCCACTATCGAGCCACCGTTGTGCCGAACGCAGGTGTTAACCGTGCCGCGATTGAGGAGCACTAGCCCCGCGGAGGCTAGGAAGTCCACGACGGCGTCGCCTCGTGCGCCCGAAACGGGACAGCCCCACGCCGTGGACTTCGCGTTGAGATCCCCCAGGACCAGGACCGGGAGTCTCGAGCGCAGGATTAGCCTCTCCAAGTTGCCGAGAAAGACCTCGAACTCGGCGAGGGCGCGGTTAGGGGAGAAATAAACTCCGACGAGCAAAACCGCGCCCCGCTCAACGGCGACAAATCCTTGGCCTCTCTCGGCCACTCGGAGAGGGGCAGAGCCGGCAGCACCCACGATCGCGACCGTCGAAGTCAAATCCGATGACCAGTTGGGGCGGGGCGGTACAAAGTACGGCTCCGCCGCCACCGCGACGTCAATCGACCACTGCGCCATGGACTGAAGGAGGAGATCCTGAGCCCCGGCGCAGTGATTGATGTTCGCTTGGAGGAGACGGATGTAAGGGACGTTGTCCATTACGGTGCCGTTTCCATCCCCTCCTCGCTTACAGCGTTATCCGCGGCGGCGGATGTACCGCCCGAACCTAACCTAACCTAACCTTTTTTTTTTTTTTTTTTTGTTGAGGGGGGGAAATCACTCTTTACGGATTGCCCTTCGCCGACTAGGGCAGTCGACGAAGGGGTATGTGGGACTCGCCCGGCGACATGCTCAATCGCCGGGCACTACCGCACTAAAACCCCCCCATGTTCCACCATCGGCGGCTTATATGAGACCCGGAAAAACAGCATGGCCTTATCTCCAGGCCCCATAATGGCCGCCGTGTCCTTGCGGACTCACCTCCCTGTGGCGACCCACAGGAACATCAATGGGCCACCACACCTCTCAGCAGCTAGGCTGCAACCTCCTCAAGTCCCGGACGCCAGATGCCCCGCTCCGGCGCCCGGAACAGCCGGACGACGCCGCCGCAGCGACGCAGACCGGCTCCTCGACCCCGTGTGAGGCAGTCTTTGGGGTCCGGATTCACCCGGGGACCGCACGTACAGCACCATGCGGTCACCGGGAACCGTAGCCCAAAGACCCCTCCCTGACCCAGGGGCGGCAACACCTCCTCAACGTTGCTCCGCCACGAGCTCCGCTGCGATCGGAGCCCGCTCGGAGCACACCTACCAGTGTGGGCCTTCTTGGTCCCCTCGCCAGGCGAAGAACAAGCGAGGGTAAGCCCCCCCACCACGTCAAGGTCGTGGCCCACCTAGGGGGGGAACCTAACCTAACCTAACCTAACCTAACCTAACCTAACCTAACCTAACCTAACCTAACCTAACCTAACCTAACCTAACCTAACCTAACCTTTTTTTTTTTTTTTTTTTTTTTTTTTTTTTTTTTTTTTTTTTTGTCGAGGAGAAATCCTTTTATTGATCCCCTGCCGCTTGCTAGGCGACAGGGGTATGTGGGGGTCGACAGTATACTCCGCGTTGCTCACTTAGCAGGCGGAACTGCCCCTACCCACTAAAACTCCCCGGTGTCTCCTTGCCCATAAGTGGGGAGTGGACGGGCTCTGGCGGACCAACTGCTCCGACCCACCCCCCTCGGGCGGCCCAACCATTTCTGGCTAGGCCAACGCCAACGGGGGATTGCCCGGGGACACCGGAGCAATCCCCAGACGGAGGGGACCCGTGCAGGCACACACAGTTAGCAGCTGTGTGCGCAGGTCCCCGAGGACATTTGAAGACGGGCTAGTGCCCGCCTTCTCCTGCCCAGCCGTCTGCTATGGTGTCAATGAGGGACTCAATGGACACCGATGGTGTCCATTGGCTCCCCCGTTGCGCGGGTAGCCCCAGGTCTACGTGGCTGTGGTGCCGCTTCCATGCGACCCTTAACTACAGGGGGGGAGCAACTCATGCCCCCCATGCGATGGCCGGCCGGGAGGCCAGCGTCGACACAAACTCCGCAGTTGAATGCGGACTCGCAGTCAATTGCCTTGTGGCCCTCCAATCCGCAGCGGAAACAGAGTCCGCTGCGGTCCTTCCTAGACGGGCACCTTACCGAAGGATGGCCCAACCCCATGCATCTAAAACAACGCATGGGGCGCTGTTCCAGCAGCTTAACGGAGGCTGAGCTCCAGCCCACCGTTATATTGCCCTCAGTAACCAGTTTTCTGGCGGCTTCTAGGGGGCACGAGACGAAAGCCGACCCGACCCCTCTCGCTCCGGGATGAACCTTGCCCACCCTGAAATGTTCAGGGGGGCAGGCAGTGGCCAAAGCCAGAGCTGTCCTCAACTCCTCGACCGACACCGAGTCGTCCAGACCGACGACCCGGATATCGACCGATTTGACGGGGCGGGTCACCCTCGCCTCGTCCCCCAGAACCGCACTTATCTGCGCCGCCAACTGGTCCGCCTGCGCGGGCGTCGTCTCCTTAGGGAGCTCGAGTATGCGAGCTCCCGTGAAGCTGGTGCGAAATTGCACTGGGCCAATGCCAAGTGCCTCAAGTGAGACCGACTCCTTTGCCAGTTGGATGGCTTGGTTGTAGGTGGCGCCCCTCTTAACCGCATCCGGTTGGAGGGCCACCACCACAGCCATCTTCTTGCGCTCCCTCGGGAGCTTGGGGGCGGCTTTAGCCGTTGTCGGTGCCGAAGCAGCAGCGACAGGAGCGGCTTTCTTTCTCTTTACCACCTCCGTCCAGGGGGTGGCAGTTTCATCCGTCTGGTTGGGTGGAACAGCTGGCAGCTCTGGAGCTTTGCGAGCGGAAGGAGGGGCCACCTTAGCGGCCCTCGCCTTCTTCGGCAGATTAGCCGGAGGGGTGAGTGTAGTCACAACATCTGTGTGTGGAAGGGCCGCTGCGCAGTCCTTCGGGCGTCTGACCGCCATTACTGGCGACTGAGGCTGCTGGGCCAGGAGCAACCTCCCATCAGTCTGGAGGGCTTCAAAGCGGTCGCTGACCATGCCCCCAACATGGTCCAGTAACTCGTTCTGCAGCGCATCAAAAGCCTCTAAGAATTCCGCCCGCGACAGAGTCTGACCCTCGGCCACTGTTTTGGGTAACTCCTCCCGGTGTGGCTCCGCTACCGGCTCGGGGCGGGACGTTTCTGCCAACGACCGCCTTAGCGCGACCACTTCCTTTTGGATTGACTCCAACTTTGCGCGAAAGCGCCTATTAATCCGACGAGCCGTCGACTGACGTGCCGCCACAGCCTTTACCACCTCCAAAATTGAGTAGGTGGCCTCCCTAATCTTCTTCACGCTTGTTCCTTTGAGGTTGGTCGACTTCCGAACAACCTCAAAGATTACGCCAGCACTCTCCTCAGCGCTTTTGGTCAGTCCCTCTAAGGAGCCAAGAGGAAGGTCATCTGATCCCACCGATTGTATGTCGCCAGCTTCTACTCGAGCATCGAACTCAGAGTCCGTATCGAGCGACCTTCGATCCCTGCGGGCCTCAGCCAAGCCAACATCATGGCTATAGTCAGGGGGCTGTGGTTTACCACGGCCCTTCGACTTCTTCAAATATTTGGGAAGGTACCCCAACTCTTCAGCTTCGGAGAAATCCAGCACATCTTCCATAGGCGAGTCCGACGCCGACGAAGATCGAGAGGAGGAACCTAGGGCACTCTTCTCCATCGCACGTCGTTTGCGCACCTGCTGACGAGTGTTACGCGACGGCTGGTTCGACATGGAGTCGGACATGGGCCAAACGACGGCCCTGTCGACCTCTGAGTGGGTTGGAGAGGCCACCCCTGCCTAGAGGGGGGGCCAAAACAACTAAAAACCGAACAATTCGCAGAAAAATTTACAACGACCTTAACCTAAAAACAAATAATCGACAATAACTTAAAAACTACAAAAGCTAACAAAAGCGGGTTTGGGTAGGCTGAAAGCGCCTTTAAAAAGGCTTCTTCCGAGCCGCCCAAAAACCGTAAAACTCCGGAATTCCGGAAACGCCGGTCCAGAGAAATTTCCGAGGAAACCGGAAAATTCCGGAACCGGCGCGCCGTCCGGAGGGGGCCTGGAAGGCGCTTCTAATGAACCGCCCCCCAAGCGGAACTGCCCACTAGGGCCAGAGATATTTACAAAGAAAACTTTACAAAACCGAAAATGAAAACCAACAATTTACAATAGAAACTAAAACAACTACGACAGAGGCAGCTGATGTGGGCAGTCCGATGAAGCCTTCAAAAAGGCCTCAAACGAGCCGCCACACACCGCCGAACGACGAAAAATGGAGCAGCGCCGGCCAACCAAAAATTTCCGGAAATCCGGAAATTTCCGATTTTCCGGCACCGTCCGAAACTACGCGAGAAAAAATGAGGAAATACCAAATTTCAACAAAATCTAATTTTGCGAAATTTGGTAGAAAAAAACGAACAAAATAGACAAAAATAAACAACACAGAAAAACAACAAAACAACAAAAAATACTGAAAATTGCCGCGGGCCACCCCAAGGAGCCTTGAAAAAGGCTGCCAATGAAACAAACCGCGACAAGATCCGTCAACAAACAGCAAAATTACGGCCGGATGAAATTTCGGGACTGATCCGAAAGAAGCCCAGAAAAGGGCATCAGTCACATCAATCCGTCAATCTGATCGGCGGAGCAGAACAAGGGACCCTCAATCTATCGGATAGCACATCAAGTAGAGTATCGTCAAGTGAAATTTTCCCCTCAACCTAACCTAACCTAACCTAACCTAACCTAACCTAACCTAACCTAACCTAACCTAACCTTTTTTTTTTTTTTTTTGTCGAGGAGAAATCCTTTTATTGATCCCCTGCCGCTTGCTAGGCGACAGGGGTATGTGGGGGTCGACAGTATACTCCGCGTTGCTCACGTAGCAGACGGAACTGCCCCTACCCACTAAAACTCCCCGGTATCTCCTTGCCCATCGTGCGGGGGGTGGACGGGCTCTGGCGAACCAACTGCTCCGACCCACCCCTCACGGGCTGCCCAGCCATTCCTGGCTAGGTTGTCGCCAACAGGGGATTGCCCGGAGATACCGGAGCAATCCCCAGACGGAGGAGACCCGTGCAGGCGCACACAGTTAGCGGCTGTGTGCGCAGGCCCCCGAGGACATTTGAAGACGGGCTGTTGCCCGCCTTCTCCTGCCCCACCGTCAGCTTTGGTGCCAGGAGGACTCAATGGACACCAAGGGTGTCCATTGGCTCCTCCCTTGCAGCGTGTGTAGCTCCAAGTGGAGCTGCCGGAGGCGCCGCTGCGAGGCGGCCCTTAACGACAGGGGGGGAGCATTTATTGCCCCCCATGCGATGGTTGGCCTGAAGGCCAGCGTCGGCACAGACACCGCATCTGTACTCCGCCTCACATCCGAAGGCGGAGTGCCCTTCCTTTCCGCAGCGGAAGCAGTGCCCGCTGCGGTCCTTACGTGACGGACACCTGATCGCCGGGTGGCCGAGCCCCATGCATCGGAAGCAACGCATAGGGCGCTGCTCCAATAGTTGGACGGAGGCCTCGCTCCATCCAACCGTCAGTTTACCGCATGTTACCAGTGTCCTGGCGGCCTCCACCGGAAGCGAGGCGAAAGCCGACCCCATGCCCCTGGCGCCGGGGTGCACCCTGCCCAACCTGAGAAGATCAGGGGGACAGCCGGTGGCCGACACCAGTGCTTCCCTCAATTCGTCAGCCGACACCGAGTCATCCAAACCGGAGACCCGGATGTCGGCCGATTTGACGGGGCAACCTAACCTAACCTAACCTAACCTAACCTAACCTAACCTAACCTAACCTAACCTAACCTAACCTAACCTAACCTAACCTAACCTAACCTAACCTTTTTTTTTTTTTTTTTTTTTGTTGAGGGGGGGAAATCACTGTTTACGGATTGCCCTTCGCCGACTAGGGCAGTCGACGAAGGGGTATGTGGGACTCGCCCGGCGACATGCTCCATCACCGGGCACTACCGCACTAAAACCCCCCCATGTTCCACCATCGGCGGCTTATATGAAACCCGGAAAAACAGCGTGGCCTTATCTCCGGGCCCCATAATCGCCGCCGTGTCCTTGCGGACTCACCTCCCTGTGGCGACCCACAGGAACATCAATGGGCCACCACACCTCTCAGCAGCTAGGCTGCACCTCCTCAAGTCCCGGACGTCAGATGCCCCGCTCTGGCGCCCGGAACAGCCGGACGACGCCGCCGCAGCGACGTATACCGGCTCTTCGACCCCGTGTGAGGAAGTCTTTGGGGTCCGGATTCACCCGGGGACCGCACGTTCCCTGTTTACCATGCGGTCACCGGGAACCGTAGCCCAAAGACCCCTCCCTGACCCAGGGTCGGTAAATCCTCCGTAAAGTTGCTCCGCCACGAGCTCCGCTGCGATCGGAGCCCGCTCGGAGCACACCTACCAGTGTGGGCCTTCTTGGTCCCCTCGCCAGGTGGAGAGCTGGCGAGGGTAAGCCCCCCCACCACGTCAAGGTCGTGGCCCACCTAGGGGGGGAACCTAACCTAACCTAACCTAACCTAACCTAACCTAACCTAACCTAACCTAACCTAACCTAACCTAACCTAACCTAACCTAACCTAACCTAACCTAACCTTTTTTTTTTTTTTTTTTTTGTCGAGGAGAAATCCTTTTATTGATCCCCTGCCGCTTGCTAGGCGACAGGGGTATGTGGGGGTCGACAGTATACTCCGCGTTGCTCACGTAGCAGGCGGAACTGCCCCTACCCACTAAAACTCCCCGGTGTCTCCTCGCCCGTGAGTGAGGGGTGGACGGGCTCTGGCGAACCAACTGCTCCGACCCACCCCCCTCGGGCAACCTAGCCATTGCTGGCTAGGGTAACGCCAACTGGGGGGATTGCCCGGAGACACCCGAGCAATCCCCAGACGTAGGGGACCCGTGCAGGCACACACAGCTAGCAACTGTGTGCGCAGGTCCCCTAGGACATTTGAAGACGGGCTGGTGCCCGCCCTCTCCTGCCCGGCCGTCTACGAGATGTTAATGGGGGACTCAATGGACACCGCAATGTCCATTGGCTCCCCCACCGTCAAAAAAGAGGGCGGGACAAGTCCCGCCCGACCGCCAACTAGAGCAGGGGACCAGGGGCCACCCTCCATGGCCTCCCTGTTCCCCTGAACTCCAACTAAAAATAAAAACAACAAAAAAACCCCTGGCGACAGAGGCGAGAAGGCAGAGGGAGAGATACCAATCCCGCCCCTGTCGCCAGGAGAACGCCGATGGGGGCGGAACAAGTTCCGCCCACCCTCAACAAAAACCCTGGCAGCAAGCTGCCAGGGGAACCTCCGATGTGCGCTCCGCTACGGGCTTGGTGTCTCAAACCCGCTCGGAGCGCACGGTGTGGGCCTTCTTGGTCCCCTCGCCAAGAACTGGCGAGGGTTAAGCCCCCCCACCACGTCAAGGTCGTGGCCCACCTAGGGGGGGAACCTAACCTAACCTAACCTAACCTAACCTAACCTAACCTAACCTAACCTAACCTAACCTAACCTAACCTAACCTAACCTAACCTAACCTAACCTTTTTTTTTTTTTTTTTTTTTGTTTTTTTTTTTTGTTTTTTTTTTTTTTTTGTCGAGGAGAAATCCTTTTATTGATCCCCTGCCGCTTGCTAGGCGACAGGGGTATGTGGGGATCGACAGTATACTCCGCGTTGCTCACGTAGCAGACGGAACTGCCCCTACCCACTAAAACTCCCCGGTGTCTCCTCGCCCGTGAGTGAGGGGTGGACGGGCTCTGGCGAACCAACTGCTCCGACCCACCCCCCTCGGGCAACCTAGCCATTGCTGGCTAGGGTAACGCCAACTGGGGGGATTGCCCGGAGACACCCGAGCAATCCCCAGACGTAGGGGACCCGTGCAGGCACACACAGCTAGCAACTGTGTGCGCAGGTCCCCTAGGACATTTGAAGACGGGCTGGTGCCCGCCCTCTCCTGCCCGGCCGTCTACGAGATGTTAATGGGGGACTCAATGGACACCGCAATGTCCATTGGCTCCCCCACCGTCAAAAAAGAGGGCGGGACAAGTCCCGCCCGACCGCCAACTAGAGCAGGGGACCAGGGGCCACCCTCCATGGCCTCCCTGTTCCCCTGAACTCCAACTAAAAATAAAAACAACAAAAAAAACCCCTGGCGACAGAGGCGAGAAGGCAGAGGGAGAGATACCAATCCCGCCCCTGTCGCCAGGAGAACGCCGAAGAGGACGGAACAAGTTCCGCCCACCCTCAACAAAAACCCTGGCAGCAAGCTGCCAGGGGAACCTCCGATGTGCGCTCCGCTACGGGCTTGGTGTCTCAAACCCGCTCGGAGCGCACGGTGTGGGCCTTCTTGGTCCCCTCGCCAAGAACTGGCGAGGGTTAAGCCCCCCCACCACGTCAAGGTCGTGGCCCACCTAGGGGGGGAAACCTAACCTAACCTAACCTAACCTAACCTAACCTAACCTAACCTAACCTAACCTAACCTAACCTAACCTAACCTAACCTAACCTAACCTAACCTTTTTTTTTTTTTTTTGTCGAGGAGAAATCCTTTTATTGATCCCCTGCCGCTTGCTAGGCGACAGGGGTATGTGGGGGTCGACAGTATACTCCGCGTTGCTCACGTAGCAGACGGAACTGCCCCTACCCACTAAAACTCCCCGGTGTCTCCTCGCCCGTGAGTGAGGGGTGGACGGGCTCTGGCGAACCAACTGCTCCGACCCACCCCCCTCGGGCAACCTAGCCATTGCTGGCTAGGGTAACGCCAACTGGGGGGATTGCCCGGAGACACCCGAGCAATCCCCAGACGTAGGGGACCCGTGCAGGCACACACAGCTAGCAACTGTGTGCGCAGGTCCCCTAGGACATTTGAAGACGGGCTGGTGCCCGCCCTCTCCTGCCCGGCCGTCTACGAGATGTTAATGGGGGACTCAATGGACACCGCAATGTCCATTGGCTCCCCCACCGTCAAAAAAGAGGGCGGGACAAGTCCCGCCCGACCGCCAACTAGAGCAGGGGACCAGGGGCCACCCTCCATGGCCTCCCTGTTCCCCTGAACTCCAACTGAAAAAAAAACAACAAAAAAAGCCCCTGGCGACAGAGACGAGAAGGCAGAGGGAGAGATACCAATCCCGCCCCTGTCGCCAGGAGAACGCCGATGGGGGCGGAACAAGTTCCGCCCACCCTCAACAAAAAACCCTGGCAGCAAGCTGCCAGGGGAACCTCCGATGTGCGCTCCGCTACGGGCTTGGTATCTCAAACCCGCTCGGAGCGCACGGTGTGGGCCTTCTTGGCCCCTCGCCAAGAACTGGCGAGGGTTGAGCCCCCCCACCACGTCAAGGTCGTGGCCCACCTAGGGGGGGAACCTAACCTAACCTAACCTTTTTTTTTTTTTTTTTGACGAGGAGAAATCCTTTTATTGATTCCCTACCGCCCGCCGGCGGCAGGGGTATGTGGGGGTCGACAGTGTACTCCGCGTTGCTCACGTAGCAGGCGGAGCTGCCCCTACCCACTAAAACTCCCCGATGCCTCCTTGCCCATTTGCGGGGGGTGGACGGGCTCTGGCGAACCAACTGCTCCGACCCACCCCTCACGGGCTGCCTAGCCATTGCTGGCCAGGTCGTCCTCAACGGGGGATTGCCCGGAGACATCCAAGCAATCCCCAGATGGGGGGGACCCGTGCAGGCACACGCAGCTCGCCAGCTGCGTGCGCAGGTCCCCTAGAGCATTTGAAGACAGGCTTGCGCCCGCCTTCTCCTGCCCTGCCATCTGCATGAGATTGGGAGGACTCAATGAACGCCAGTGGCGTCCATTGGCTCCTCCCATAACACAGCGGTAGCCTCCGCTGAGGCTTTCGGTGGTGCCGTGAGACGGCCCTTAACAACTGGGGGGGAGCACTTGACGCCCCCCATACGGTGGTTGGCCGGGAGGCCTGCGTCCGCGCAGGCCCCGCAATGATAGGCCGCCTCACATTCAAATGCGGAGTGCCCCTCCGCGCCACAACGGAAACAGTGTCCGGTACGGTCCTTCAACGAAGGACAATTGATCCTCGGATGGCCGAGACCCATACATTTATAACACCGCATGGGGCGTGTTTCCAACAACTGGACTGTCGCCGCACTCCATCCTATCGTCAGGCGGCCATCCGTGGCCAACTTCCGGGCGACCTCAGCCGGAACAGAGGCGAAAGCGGAGCCCACCCCCCTGGCACCTGGATGCACCCTACCCACTCTGAAGTGTTCAGGGGGGTAGTCCGTGCCCGACATCAGCGCCGTCCTTACCTCCTCAGCCGACACCGAGTCGTCGAGGCCGACGACCCGGACGTCGACCGACTTGACGGGGCGGGTGACCCTCGCCTCATCTCCCAACACGGAGCTAATCTGTTGCGCCAGTTTGTCCGCCTGGGCGGGCGACGCCTCTTTAGGGAGCTCCAAAACACGGGCCCCCGTGATGCCCTCCCGGAATTGGAGCGGGCCAATTCCCAGGGCCTCCAAAGAGACCAGCGCTCTGGTCCTTTTAATGGCCGCATTGTACGTTATCCCCTTGGCCAGGGCTTCTGGCTTGAGGGCCACGACTACAGCTTGCCTCTTGGGCAATCTGGGGAGCTTGGGAGCGGACGTCTTCGTTGCCGACGTTGCTGGGGGAGCAGAGGCAGGGGCGCGCTTCTTTCGCCTCACCACCTCCGTCCAGCTCTCGGCGGTGCCTCGCGACTGGCCCTGAGCTTGCGGCTCTGGGGCGGTATCAGCAACAGTTGGTTTCGCTCCCTTCTTCTCCTTAGGCCTTGCCTTCTGCGGCAAGTTGGCCGGGGGCGTGAGCGTCGTTGGGGTGGGCTGGGAAGCTGCAGCCATGGCTGTCCTCATCTCCGCCACTGTGGGCGGTCGGCGCGGTTGGGTCGGGAGGAGTCTCCCGCTCGCCTCCAGGTCCTCCAGGCGGTCACTCACTATGCCACTCACGTGGCATACGAGCTCGTCCTGGAGGGCCCCCAGTGCCTCCAGAAATTCGGCCCGCGATAGCGACTGGCCAGCAGCCACTGTCGTGGGCACCTCAATGGGTGGCTGCGTAACAGCCGAGGGCTCGGGACGGGATTCCTGAGCCTCCTGAAGGGTCACCATCTCCGCTAAAACTGTCTTTAATCTTTCGGTGAGATTCTTATTCTCAAACCTCAACCGACGAAGCTCGTCCGATATCATCTGGGACCTCGCCCTTGAGGGAGAAGCTGCCTCCAACTTCATTCGAAGAGCCGCGTTGTCTTCTTGGAGACGACGCACCTCCGCGGATAGCTTCTTATCCTCTGCTTTCCGCTTAGGATTCCCCACCTCCGCCTTGACCAGGTCGAGAATCGATCTGGTCGCTTCCTTTACTTGCTTTTGGCAAGTACCCTTCATGTTAGTGGATTTTTTCACCACATCCAGTATTGTGGAGGCTCTCTCCTCCACCTTCTTGACGAGGGCCTCCATCGAGCCAGAGGGTGAGGCAGACCCCACCGACTGATACTCCACATCATCCAGATCCGAGTCCGACGACACCCAGTCTCTCAATTCCCGGCGGGCTTGAGACAGGCCGACATCATGGCCGTATTTCTTTTTGGTGGCCTTAGTCACCTTTGGAGGAAATGGTTCCTCCTCAGGCCCGGACTCCTCCATGGAGCGAACCGACATCGCAGAGGACGCTCTGGACGTCTCTGCACCCTCCATGTTTCGCTTTCGCGTCTGCGATCGCGTGGTGATGCCCGAAGGCGAAGGGCCCTTACTGGAAGCCGACATGGGCCAATTAATGGCCCTGTCGACCTCCGAAGAGTCGGGCGAGTTCACTTCTGCCCGGGACGGACAGAACAGACAAGACCTAACAATAAACTACAAGTAAAAATAACTATGACTAAAACTAAGAAAACCAAAATCAACGATAACTTACGAACTAAACTACCTACCGAAACAGAGATTGGGCTGACCGAAAGCGCCCTCGAAAGAGCTTCCTCCGATCAGCGCAAAAACCGAAAATTTCCGGAATTCCGGAAGTTACGGGCAAAAGAAAATTTCGGAAAAACCGAAAATTTCCCGGCCCGGTGTAACTTCCGGAAGAGGCTTGGAAGGCGCTTCAGATGAATCGCCTCCCAAACAATTCCGGCCACGGAATCAAGAGATATAACCGAAACAGACTAAAAAACACCAAAGTGAGAAACAGAAAAACAACCAAAACAACAAAAACAACAACAAATTCGGAAGCTGGTGTGGGCGACCCGACGGAGCCTCAAAAGAGGCTTCGAATGAGCCACACCACACCGCCGTGGGGCTACTAGCGGCGCAGCGCCGGCCGATCAAAAATTTCCGGAAATCCGGAAACTTCCGATTTTCCGGCGCCGTCCGAAAGAGCTCCGAAAATGACCTCAACAAACTGAATATCAACAAAATCTAAATTTATGAATTTTAACAAAAATAACCAAACAAAATGATAGAAAAACTATAAAACAACAAAACAACAAGAAAAACAACAATAAACAAAAATTGCCGCGGGCCACCCGACGAGCCTTGAAAAAGGCTACAAATCAACGTAATCCGCGGCAAGATCCGACCACAAATGAGAAAGATAAGGCGAAAAGAAATTTCAGGATTGAAACGAAAGAAGACTTAAAAAAGGCGTCAGTCGCTTCAGTCCGTCAATCAACAACAGGAAACGGATAGAGGGGCCTCGAATGTATCCAAAAGCACTAAGAGCTCAGTAACTTTTGGTAAATCCTCAACCTCAACCTAACCTAACCTAACCTAACCTAACCTTTTTTTTTTTTTTTTTTTTTGTTGAGGGGGGGAAATCACTCTTTACGGATTGCCCTTCGCCGACTAGGGCAGTCGACGAAGGGGTATGTGGGACTCGCCCGGCGACATGCTCAATCGCCGGGCACTACCGCACTAAAACCCCCCCATGTTCCACCATCGGCGGCTCATATGAGACCCGGAAAAACAGCGAGGCCTTATCTCCGGGCCCCATAATCGCCGCCGTGTCCTTGCGGACTCACCTCCCTGTGGCGACCCACAGGAACATCAATGGGCCACCACACCTCTCAGCAGCCAGGCTGCACCTCCTCAAGTCCCGGACGCCAGATGCCCTGCTCCGGCGCCCGGAACAGCCGGACGACGCCGCCGCCGCCGCAGCGACGTACACCGGCTCCTCGACCCCGTGTGAGGCAGTCTTTGGGGTCCGGATTCACCCGGGGACCGCACGTTCCCTGTTTACCATGCGGTCACCGGGAACCGTAGCCCAAAGACCCCTCCCTGACCCAGGGGCGGCAACACCTCCTCAACGTTGCTCCGCCACGAGCTCCGCTGCGATCGGAGCCCGCTCGGAGCACACCTACCAGTGTGGGCCTTCTTGGTCCCCTCGCCAGGTGGAGAGCTGGCGAGGGTAAGCCCCCCCACCACGTCAAGGTCGTGGCCCACCTAGGGGGGGAACCTAACCTAACCTAACCTAACCTAACCTAACCTAACCTAACCTAACCTAACCTAACCTAACCTAACCTAACCTTTTTTTTTTTTTTTTTTTTTTTTTTTTTTTTTTTTGTTGAGGGGGGGAAATCACTCTTTACGGATTGCCCTTCGCCGACTAGGGCAGTCGACGAAGGGGTATGTGGGACTCGCCCGGCGACATGCTCCATCACCGGGCACTACCGCACTAAAACCCCCCCATGTTCCACCATCGGCGGCTTATATGAAACCCGGAAAAACAGCGTGGCCTTATCTCCGGGCCCCATAATCGCCGCCGTGTCCTTGCGGACTCACCTCCCTGTGGCGACCCACAGGAACATCAATGGGCCACCACACCTCTCAGCAGCTAGGCTGCACCTCCTCAAGTCCCGGACGTCAGATGCCCCGCTCTGGCGCCCGGAACAGCCGGACGACGCCGCCGCAGCGACGTATACCGGCTCTTCGATGCTGTGTGAGGCAGTCTTTGGGGGCCGGATTTACCCGGGAGCCGCACGTACGACACCGTGCGGTCACCGGAACCGTAGCCCACAGACCCCTTCTCTGACCCAGACATCGGTAACACCTCCGGCAGGTGAGCAGGGACCTGGGTCCACCCCCCGGGTTTCTCAGGATCCCTGACTCACCCCCCCGACGACAGCTGGCGAGAAAGCAGAGGGGAGGGATACTTGTCCCGCCCCAGCCGCCGAGGTTTGCACTCTCCTCCGTGTGGGCCTTCTTGGTCCCCTCGCCAGGCGAAGAACAAGCGAGGGTAAGCCCCCCCACCACGTCAAGGTCGTGGCCCACCTAGGGGGGGAACCTAACCTAACCTAACCTAACCTAACCTAACCTAACCTAACCTAACCTAACCTAACCTAACCTAACCTTTTTTTTTTTTTTTTGTCGAGGAGAAATCCTTTTATTGATCCCCTGCCGCTTGCTAGGCGACAGGGGTATGTGGGGATCGACAGTATACTCCGCGTTGCTCACGTAGCAGACGGAACTGCCCCTACCCACTAAAACTCCCCGGTGTCTCCTCGCCCGTGAGTGAGGGGTGGACGGGCTCTGGCGAACCAACTGCTCCGACCCACCCCCCTCGGGCAACCTAGCCATTGCTGGCTAGGGTAACGCCAACTGGGGGGATTGCCCGGAGACACCCGAGCAATCCCCAGACGTAGGGGACCCGTGCAGGCACACACAGCTAGTAACTGTGTGCGCAGGTCCCCTAGGACATTTGAAGACGGGCTGGTGCCCGCCCTCTCCTGCCCGGCCGTCTACGAGATGTTAATGGGGGACTCAATGGACACCGCAATGTCCATTGGCTCCCCCACCGTCAAAAAAGAGGGCGGGACAAGTCCCGCCCGACCGCCAACTAGAGCAGGGGACCAGGGGCCACCCTCCATGGCCTCCCTGTTCCCCTGAACTCCAACTAAAAATAAAAACAACAAAAAAAACCCCTGGCGACAGAGGCGAGAAGGCAGAGGGAGAGATACCAATCCCGCCCCTGTCGCCAGGAGAACGCCGAAGAGGACGGAACAAGTTCCGCCCACCCTCAACAAAAACCCTGGCAGCAAGCTGCCAGGGGAACCTCCGATGTGCGCTCCGCTACGGGCTTGGTGTCTCAAACCCGCTCGGAGCGCACGGTGTGGGCCTTCTTGGTCCCCTCGCCAAGAACTGGCGAGGGTTAAGCCCCCCCACCACGTCAAGGTCGTGACCCACCTAGGGGGGGAACCTAACCTAACCTAACCTAACCTTACCCCGACCTCACCTGTATTGACCTTACTATGCACTGACCTAACCTAAACCAACTTAACTTTGTGGCGACTTATGTGGCGACCGTCGCCAATCTATTTCTTGGCTTTTTCACTTCAACTTACTGGGGCTCATTGGTGCTTCGGGGAGCCCTCTTTCCAACCCCGTTGGAATTTTCGCTCTAGCTTCAAAATAAAGCGTGACCTTGACACTTAAAAAAAAAAAAAAAAAAAAAAAAAAAAAAAAAAAAAAAAAAAAAAAAAAAAATATATATATATATACAAATATACTGGTTCCGTAGGGTGCAAAGCATTTCTTATCACTTAGCGATACCTCAAACATTTCGGCGAAATAACTAGTTTTTATAAAACCATTTCTTTCATATTGTCGACTCATAAGTTGCTTTCGTCCTTGGTTAAGATTCGGGCAACGTCCAGAATTGGTATGGCGGTGATCAGTAAGATTACCCTCATCTCCATGTCTTCTTATCCAGAACTTTACAGCGTCTCTAGTAGTATTAATATTTGCAGACATTTCGCTAATATTATTATTGGAAAATATAGCGGATCTCGTTATCATATTTAGTAAGTTTACTTTTATATGCAGTTATCTGCTTAATGCTTTAGTTTCAAAAGGTATTAAGAGTCTACCGGCACTTAGTAAGGGAATGAATTTGAAAACTGACAAAGGTATTTCTACTCCCACCGTACCATAACGGTACACGCGTGACACTACGTTCACTGCGAGCCGGTGAAACGTGCGTGACACGGGTAGCGTCGATCACCGGTGCGCGGGTGAATTGAAACACGATTATGTTCATAGAGCCGAGAGCACTATATGAAGCTTGCGCCCGCCACCGGTGTTTTCCCCCGCGCTTTCGTTATTTTGTTTAATTTTAATAGTGCAACGCTGATTCTCGCGTGTAACAGGTTAGAACGTGTACAGTTAAGCACATAAATTCCAGAGGTATATAATAACTATTTTTCATATAGTAAACAAATAAATTATTATTTTTTTTTTTTTTTATTTAATGAATCCATCTATCTGCTGTTGTCGAGTTGATCGCAGACGGCGACTATTAATACAAGTGTTACATTAAAATTTTCGCACCCTATTACAATATGGTTAGTTATGCCGGTCGTCCAGCTTTTAGTAGAATCGCTTCTGGTTTGTCCTCGCCTGTTAACTTAATATTTGAATTTCGCGCTTACCACTCGTTGCATCGTTCTTTAATTGAAGTGTGGTATTAATGAACGTTGTTTGTCGTCTTATACTGCAATTTGATTGGTAGTTTCCTCGTTTGGCTCTGGCCATACGAGACGACTTCAGTTTGCCGCTGCAATATAATTGACAAGGGGCTGTGTTAGCGGAGACATGTTGCATTTCAAATGCAATTACATGGCTTAGACCGGCGTATGAGACAAATATTCATGACTTGACATCGCGAGCCCACCAGGAAAGGTGACCATCAGGAAGCTGTAGAAATCACAAAGGGTCGCTGCCATATTGATTTTCATCTGTTCATATCGAAGGAATCGGTTCTTAGTTTTTTATTTTTATTTCGATATCGTGTTATTTGCCTCCATTGCAGAGCATCGTGAGGCTGTTTTGGAGAGACTGTTTTGACAGGCTGTTTTGGCAGGCTGTTTAGAAAGGCTAAACATCAGGATATCCGTTAAATATCGGAATATTTAACGGATATCCTCATTGGATATGCGAATAATTTATAAAGAAATTAACATGTAACTACCTACACAATCAACCTCGATTATGAAACTATTTAACTATTTAGCAAGGGACCTCATTCATCTTATTATAATTTATTACAATTTCTCACAATTTAATTTTTATTCGTCCTGATCGATACCGTTGCCACTTCGTGCCAGAAGTCTAGGATTAATGTACATTAATCCTTAATATACAGTAACAGGTGTTGCATGTTCTGCAAATAATAACTTTTTTGTAGTACATTTTTTTTTTCACGTATATCGTTTTCGAAGAATACGTAAAATAGTGACTTTTATAAGCGAATTTTTGATACATTGGTTTTTTTTTTTTGATAAAATACAGCCTATGTTAATTATAAAATAATTATTTTGCCAAATCAAAAAAAAAAAAAAAAAAGAAAAAAAAAAAAAAAAAAACTATTTTTCCAATTTAAAAGTGGATTTTCTTTATGTTAAGGTCGACAGACAGGCTGACTTGATGGTAAGTGGCTACCGTCGCCTATAACACAAGCAACGCCGAGGAACATTGTCTGAACATTTTTTTTAAACTTTATTTGTATGAGAATGTGAGTACAATGATAAATAATATACATACAGTCCTATGCACACTGTCGTTATTACGACGTACAATTTTTTTATTTTAATGTTCGTAATAGGTATTATATTATAAAATAAAATAAATAAATTACTTTTCACTAAAATATACCTTCAAGTTATACTCAATACATACCAAATATACTTTCAAGTTTCTTACATTTTGTGTTTGTGATTTTATTCAAACAAATTGAAATATTAAAAAATAATAATAATAAAGGAGGAAAAGCACATCGAATAAAATTGGTTGTGTTAAGATACATTACAATAAATCAAATCATTATTATGTCATGTGTAATAAATGTCAACAGAGTAAATAATTCAAAATAAATAAAAGTAAATAGTTAAAAATTAAATATCAATAAAAAAAAATATAAAAACAAAAAAGCAAAAGTTAACTACAATGTCCATTTAGGTATAGTTTATTTATATTAATTAAGTCGCATATAATTTGTCATCAAAATACTCTCACTGAACACATGGCGACGCGACGTCAAACTCTTTGAGGTTGTCTAGCAGTTTGTTATATATTTTTATTGACATAGAATAATACTTTCCTAGTGTAAACTGCAAGTCTTTGTCGTGGCAGATACATAGCTTATTGTCACGTTTATTTCTGCCTTTACGTTTATATAGGTACATCTTTATTTCTTTTAAACAGAGACAATTTTTTTCTGCACAAATACACACGTCTTATAGACATATAGACTGGGCAGGGGAAGAATACCGTTTTGTTTGAAAAAAGGTTTACAACTTTGCAAGGAATCGATACGAAACATTTCAACATCCACAGTTACCCTAAACAAGGATACCGTATCTCAGTATTGAAGAGACGAATCCGTGGTAAGCCAATAAAATCGACTTTAGTTGCAGTAACTCTCAATTTATTTAAAACGTAGATGAAGGTTGTTACCAGTTGTTACTAAACGACCGCGCGTTTGTGTTTTAGCTTAATAATAGGGGTTAAAGTATGAAATTGCCGTTTCATTGTAATAGGTACTTCGAATTGACATAGAACCTTCATGGTTTGAGATTTTTGAGTGAAACTTTTTTCATACGGTACCTATGTAGTTCTTCTTTTAAAAAATGTGCAACATTCGATTATCAACTTTCAGTTGTTTTTTTTATTCAGCTTAGACAATAAAGATGGATACTTCGAAAATTCGTGTGATTTTTGAATACGAGTTACGACACGGAACTAACGCGGCAGAAACAGCTCGCAATATTAATGTTGCGTTTGGAGAGGGGACTGCTAATGAACGCACTGTGCGATTTTGGTTTAAACGCTTTCGTGATGGAATCTTCGATTTGAAGAACGAACCAAGTGGAAGACCGCCCACACAGGTGAATAACAATGATTTGAAAGAGATGGTGGAAGCCGATCCGAGCCAAACTACCCAGGAATTAGCGGCATGGTTTAACGTTACCTTACCAACAATATTGACTCATTTGCGTCAAATCAATAAAATAAAAAAATATGAAAAATGGGTGCCTCATGATTTGACTGATCTGCAGAAAGAAACGCGTGTTGAAACTTGCGTTGCCTTGTTGAATCGATACAGAAATGAAGGAATATTGGATCGAATTGTGACATGTGATGAATTATGGATTCTTTACGATAATTGTAAGCGGAAAATGCAATGGCTGACCCCAGGTCAAACGCCGCAACAGTGTCCTAAAGCAAAGCTTACCAATAAAAAGGTAATGGTAACTGTTTGGTGGTCTCAGCGTGGTGTTATTCACTATAGCTTTCTCCGATCTGGTCAAGCAATAACGGCAGATGTCTACTGCGCCGAACTCGGAACAATGATAGCGAAACTAGCAGTGAAACAGCCCCGACTTATGAATCGATCTTCACCATTATTGCTCCATGATAACGCGAGACCTCATACAGCACGAGAAACCGTTTTAACTCTACAGGAACTGCAATTAGAAACCATTCGTCACCCTCCGTATTCGCCAGACCTTGCTCCAACGGACTACCATTTTTTTCGTGATTTGGACAATTTTCTGCGTGATAAAAAGTTTTCTTCTCAGGAGGCAGTGCAAAATGCTTTCACACAGTTTGTCGAATCTAGATCACCAGAGTTCTATCGCAAAGGCATAAATGAGTTTCCTATTAGATGGCAGCAATGTATAGATAATAATGGTAATTATTTTGATTAAATAAATATGTTAAATTAAAAAAAAAACGAATTTTTATTTTTCAGTACAGATCGGCAATTTCATACTTTAACCCCTAATAATATAATATGCATGGCAGAAAGCAAGGGCCTTCTATCGCATGTCTCGTGGGTTAGCTTGTCAATGGCTTTTTAAATGGATTAAACGACATCTATATTTTAAGGAACAGTTGACAATTAACACTAACGATACCTATATTTTCAGGAACAGTTTAAAACAACTTTAGCGACATCTATATTTTCAGGATAAGTTTTAATACTGCAGCGACATCTATATTTTCAGGATAAGTTTTAATGCTCCAGCGATACCTATATTTTCAGGAACAGTTTAAAACAACTTGTAACGGTATAAAATCCCGTACATAATTAAATATTAAATTCCTTATAAAAGTATAGTAGTTTCGTATATAAAACTCCTATAAAATTATTGTTTTTGTTCAATTACCTTTCGTATAATTATTAATTTAAACGGGAGTCAGGTAGTACGAAGCGCGATGTATTGTTCTACCTTAAATTTAAAAACTCATCATGCGCTTCGATGTAACCTTATTTGGTAATGTTGGCCTTCATTTCTCATCACCCGCGTAATTAGTTATTTTATTACCCACTAAAATTATCAGAATCCATATGCGAGGGGGGCGCGTCCCACCCCGCCCCGCGGCCCTTTAAAGATGGAGCACGCCGCGCTCGGCCACAATGTAATTACGAGTATCAAATTTGAAATAGTTTGCAGGCTGCGCCTCGCGCCTGTTGTATAATAATTAGTTGTTATAATTTATAAATTTTAGAATATAATAGTCTAAATGTAAATGTGTTTATATTAGTGCCACTTATCTACTCCCCAAATTAGGGGTCCAACGTACGGTTTGACAACCCGCCATATTCCGAGGTGCGGGTTAAAGTCCCGCTCCAACTCCGACGTCCGGGTTGATAACCCTAGGACGACTCCAAGGTGCCGGTTGAACTACCCGCCGCTTCTTCGTCCCGGCTGAGGCCCCCGGGGGAGCAGCTACTTGGCTGACGTCGCTCGCCGCCGCCCGCTGATGACCTTCGTGGCCTGACCAACTCACTCACCGGCTCCCGACGTCGTGCGACACGCCAAAGATAGGTTTTTCCCCCTTCGTATCGGGTCGACGAACGAGCTAGAGGCTATATCGTGAATTACCGACTCTCAATAATTCACGTCCCTAATCTTTAAATACCTATAAGAATTGAATTCTGTGATTTGTATGCCCATGTGTGATTTGTATTGTGTTAATTAAATAATTGTTCGCGGAAGAGTCTCATCTTTAATTTGCTCACCATAAATACCTCATTAGCTAGCTATCAATAGGTAATTAATTTAATAATTAACATTTTAAATTTCACCCAACTTCACCGTATCCCTACCGCGACAACTCTAGCGACATCTATAATATTTTCAGGATGTTTTAATACTCTAGCGACATCTATATTTTCATGATAAGTTTTAATGCTCCAGCGATACCTATATTTTCAGGAACAGTTTAAAACAACTCTAGCGACATCTATAATATTTTCAGGATAAGTTTTAATACCCCAGCGACATCTATATTTTCAGGATAAGTTTTAATGCTCCAGCGATACCTATATTTTCAGGAACAGTTTAAAACAACTCTAGCGACATCTATAATATTTTCAGGATAAATTTTAATACTCCAGCGATATCTATATTTTCAGGATAAGTTTTAACACAACATCTAGCGGCATCTATATTTTTAGGATCACTTTTAATACTCTAGCGACATCTATATTTTCAGAAAACACCGCAACTGTGTTGATGCACGTCCGTTTAGCCTTTTAAGAGATGGAGCTGCCTCTCATATCATTATTCGATAACAGTTATTTGATTTCTTTTTATAGTGCAGTAATTCTGTGTTTTCAGAAAAACATATAATAAAGTTTTGAAACTTATGTGGGTATATTTTGTTTATAACTTAATGTGTTTTCAAATTATAGCTTGACAATGACTAATTTCAAGCTATAGCTAATTTTCAAACTTTGAAAGTTAGTTTGAAAACTAGCTATATCTTGAAAACCGTCAAGCTAATCAAAATAATATATACAACATTTTATGTTTAAAATTTAATGAGGATAATTTTTGCCGTTGACACTTTTTTTTTATCTATTAAAGTTTTCGCAAAATACTTATAAAACCATTAACGGGGACAAAGAGGGTTGTGGGTTTTGAACAGCAGATCCAAAGGTATCACGCCACACAAGTTTCAAAAGTTTATTAATTTGTTTGTTTTCCCCATGCATTGATTACATAGAATTCTGCAATATCCGGTAATTCTGTTTACAAAGTTTTAAAATTTCAAAGATACAAAAAAGTTTCAAAGTGAAAATTATCCTCATTAAATTCTAAACAAAATATGTTCTATGCATTATTTTGATTAGCTTGACGGTTTTCTAGTTATAGCTAGTTTTCAAACTTTCAAACTTTTGCTTTTGGCTTTTTTTATGTATCTATTAAAGTTTTCGTAAAATACTTAAAAAACCGTTAACGGGGACAAATTTCACGAATTGGGGGGTGAAGCGGCAAGTTGAAAGGGAGGGAGAGTTGTGGCTTTTGTTCAGCAGACCCAAAGGTATAACCCACACAAATTTCAAAACTTTATTAATTTGTTTTAGTGTGAGTGGTTAGGATGAGTCCACTTAAAGTGATCCAAGTGAAAGAATGGCAGACGTGCACTAAGCTAGATAGGTCCCGCCCGGGCCGTGATAGCGGTCGACGCATGCGCGAAGCCGGGCTGCGAGGGGAGTCGGACGGGACGCGTTCGAACGGCGCACAGCACAGGTCAGTTCGGGTGGAGGAGGCGCGGTGTTACGTCACGCGCGTGAGGCCTGGGCCCCATGACTCACTATCCCACGATGGCCCACTGACGGTGAGTGACAGTGAAGGTGCAGTGATGTGCTGGGTGAAGGTTCCGAGAGAGGTCACCGCCTGACCGAAACGATGTTCATGTGTGTCCATACCGCCGCTTGCGTTTCATTCACTAAACCCGCTCTTTGAGCCAGGTGAAAGGTGCATACTGCTGAAAATATCGTGAAACTTGCATGTTTGTATCTATAGGATACAGTATATTATTTTACAAATCTATCAAATCACTTCGAGATCAAAGCGATGATCCTAAACCCTAAATGATCCTAAACCCTAAAAGATCAATCGAACAAATCTTTTAGGGTTTTACAAGCTATGTGCTCAAAAAACAGTTAAATGCTGCGAGTAGGCTCAAGGAATAGAGAAATGTTAAAAATAATATGGTACCTATTAAATAGTCGATTGATACTCGTATATTTCGTAAAAAAAGTGTTATTTTTACTATGCTCTATAAGAATTGGTGACTACATACATAGGTACCTACTTGTAGCCAAGATTAGCGAGGTCGAAATTATAATGTACTTATAGACGACAATAAAAATGTGTTTCCCTATTCAAATATCTATCTATAAACTATATAAAATTGATAATTTGTGCGAAATTGAGATATTAGAGAAAATATTGCTTTGTGGAAGTAACCTCCCATTTCTACTTACCAATTTATAAATAGAGAAAATATAAATTGTGATTCAGTTAACAACTGAAAAGTGAATATTCTCGTGAGTTTTTTATACATTTAGTCATGACATTGCATGTAGTTATACTACTATTATTATTTTATTACTAAATATTATTATTTATTTATTTTTGTTATAAGAAAGATTTCGATTTTAATTTTTAAATAACTTTCCTTTTTTTATTTCGACTTAAGGAGTCGAACATTTAAAAATAACTTCTTAAATGGAATATGTAATTAAGGTACATTTGGGAATAATCGATTAAATTAGAGGAATTGAAATTAGATAAATTTATTTAATCTGATAGAAACTATATTCAGATGAAAGTCAAAAACGCAGAATAATATAATGAATGTATGAGTACATATGTACCTACCTACATATCATTTTAGAAGATCACAAACTGTAGGCTGTTGGACTCATTCATTCTATGATTCGTCTAAAGAAATTCTAAAAGGTAGACTTATTTTATTGTTAATTTAAAAAAATATTTTTTTTATATTTATAAATATTGGCTTCAGGAAAGATACCACTTTCATTAGATTAAAATGAATCTAGGCTGCTTCACTCCCGTCCTTGTGGAAAATTATGTGGGTAGCCTATATGCCCAGCAGTGGACGTCCTACGGCTGAGATGATGAAAATTTATTAATCGAATAACCAGAATAATCATCGGTTTTCCAGTATTTAACTGCAACGACTTCATCTCATATACATGCCTAACTTTTCGCTTTCCAAGTTGATATTAAAGTGTTTGTTATTAAGACGTCAACCACACAATAATAATATATTTTATTTATGTTGAGGGCGACAGACAGACTGGCGGTCCATTTGATAGTGTTATAGGTGCTGCAAGTACCTAACTTTACCTACTATAGTAGGATTCTCACTTTCTCGTCGAAACGTTCAAAATGTTACATAGCCTAAAGCCTTCCTCCATAAATGGAGTATCTAACACAAAAAGAATTTTTCATATCGAACCAGTAGTTCCTGTTAGCGTGTTCAACCAAACAAACTCTTCAGCTTTATAATATTAGTAGTAAATGGAAACAGCTGGTGGCCAAGGCATTTCAGAGCGGGCACGACCTTCAGCAATGAAGAAGCCGACTATATATCTATCTATAATATTTCACATATAAAATTATCAGCAATATAATTTGAAAGGCTATTTTGTTATGTATAATAATATTTTTTTTACTACTTTCACATGTAAACGAAATCGAAACATAAGTTTAAGAATACTAAAGATTCCAGTAAATTTAATTAATAGTAATGATGCACTATATTCTATGCTGTGATGATACATTTTCAAATATAAGATCATTACCAAATAAAATAAGCCTCAAGTTTGTCTGAAATAGTCAAATTACCTAATGATTTTATTATAATAACCGCTCAAGTTGGCACGAATCAAAAATGAGCGAGATGGAAAATTGTAAAACCTTTATTACAAGCTATTATTTCAGAAATGAGTATTTCTATTCAAGCGTGTTTTTATAGAAACTCTTCTATATATTATAATCATCGTGGCGCGTCTAGCTAATTGTAAGAAACTCCTTAAAGTGATTCTGATTTTAGCTCAGATTTGGTGGCGGGCTTGATTAATTTTAATAAAGCAAGTATAGGTAACATATTTTCATAGATAACTAAAATATTGTTTTAAATTTAAAATAAAGATAGGTCGAACCGCATAACTCGTAAACCAAGGGAACACTAGGCTCGCTAACAAATACGTGATGCTTATATAGGCATGGTTCCAACCCTGGGCTATAAGAAGGTGGGTCACGACCTCTACGTTTGAGGAACAAACAGGCTTTTGTCTCGTTGGCGGTGTGAGAAGCGTCGTCGCAATGCGAGAGGATGACTTGTCGCGAACTTTGTCGACAACTCTGGCCAGACGAACGGTTATGTAGGTACCTACACCTCACCATTAAGTGTTCTTTGTTTTTCGAGGAGTTGCAGTTATAATGGCACGGTTAAGGAAAAAAAAACAATGAATTATCGTTGCGCCTGCACCTAGCTTGTAACAACTTTTTGGTAATACCGATATGTGATTACACTCTCTGCTTGTATATATACAGTCTTACTAATAAACTTTTACACACAGCTTATACACTCGTTATAAAATAGACCTGACTAATAAAGATTTTTTTGACACAAGGCTTGTATACGTCTGTTATAACAGTCCGTTTTTACAAAGAAAATTTATACAGGGCTTATACAGCCGTGGACCCTTGTTTAAGCGTTGTATAAGCTCAAAATGGCGGACAACGATCAGCTGTTTCGAGTTTGACTAATTACAATTCACAGATATATTTTTTTTTTACAAATAAGAGTTGTCTGGTGATATTAAAAATAATGGATTATTTACATTTTTTAGATATTCTTGATGACATTGATAGTGAACCAATAAGAAAAAGTAAATGTTACAAAAGTCGTTACAATCCTATCACACTAGAAGAAACAGAGTTTCGATCGAAATATAAATTCAGTAAGACTTTCTGTAGCAGACCAGTTAGGGGAGCGATTTCTCTTTATAATTTGCTCCATTTTATATTTTACATCCATTTTTAGGTTTTATGTTTTTATGTAATAGGTTAGTACAGACAGTTATTTCTTTGGTTTGTTGTGACGGTTGTGACTTGACACTTGTGAAGATAAGAAGGATGAATGTAGTCTGTAACTGGATTGCAGCGTGCGTTCAGAAGTACAATTCGGGTAACCGACATGGCTTTTATAAATTGTGAAAACTTTACAAATAAACAATTTCAAGTATTTGTTCCCACCAAAGTGTATAATATTTACTTACTCAGTTTATATTTTCGTTCATTCGACTTAGAATACGAATATAAATAAATTTTATAATATAAACATTATTTAAAGTATATGGTTTCAGAACGCGTTTGGAGTATAGTTGCCCTAACAAAAAACACGATCCTTATAGACCAGGTATAACTATACAACGCTTACACAGCGTTTATTAGTAGAACGATTGTATAAGCCTTATATAGTCGCTATTCAATGTATAACTATACAGGTGTTGAACGCTTGTATAACTTTTTTTTATTAGTAAGACCGATAATGTATATATACACACCGTCAAACTGCTGTAACAGCTTAGTCTAGGTACGTGGAAAATGCATTTTCTCTAATGTGTTGCAAATCTGAAAATATTTATTGATAAAGTAATATGTGTTTTCTCGTCCAGTAAAAATATGATATTTATGAAAAGGCAACTTCAACAGCCCACATTTTTGTAGTTGAATCTAAGTTAGTGTCCTTATATATTTAAGAATAGCAATATGAGCGTTATTTAAACCGCTTACTCTAGATTCCCACAGAGTAATAGAAAGCAAGAAGCAGCGGTTCACACATAAGCAGTGGGGCCTACTTGCAATCATGCATAGATTGCAGTTGAGGCTAGCTCGCACCCCTTTTGTTGCGTAGAAACAATGCAGTCGGACTTCCGCGAACATTGCAGTCGCACTACAGAAGAGGGGTAACCCCTGGATCAGCATCCGGAACGCATAGTAAAACTCAAACCAAATAACGAACTGACCATTAGGAGATAAGGTTGTGTGCGCTCGTGACAGGATCGACGGCGGTAGAGCATGGGCGGGCTGTGGCTGTGCGCGCTGGTGGCGCTGGCGGCGCGGGGCGCGGCGGGCGGGTGCGGCGTGGCGGAGTTCGGCTGCCGCAGCGGCGCCTGCGTGCGCCTGGACCGCTACTGTGACGGGCAGCCGCACTGTGACGACGGCAGCGACGAGCCCCCGCACTGCTCCGTGTGCAACCGCACCTACTACGGCCGCGTGGGCGTGGCCTACGCCGTGGGCGTGCATGAGGCGCCGCGCGTGCCCTTCCTGTGCCACCTCACCTTCACGGCGGGCGGCGGCGCGCACGGCGACCTGGTGCAGCTGGCCTTCGACGAGTTCCGTGTGGGCCGTTACGAGCCCGGCGCTCTCGACGGCTGCCCCGACGGCTTCATGCAGCTCTCCGAGCTCGGCCGCCCTTTCACCGGCGGCTCGTGGTGCGGCTCGGCCGACGGCGCCGCGCTCTATTACAGCGAGACCGCCACCGTCACCGTCTCCGTCAAGCTGTTCCGCGCGCGCCTCGGCGAGCCCTTCGGCTTTCTCCTGCGGTACAAGTTTCTCACGCAACACGACGCCGTAGTCAGGTGACAAACTTACCACTTTCACGAGTACCGCTCGAAGCGTCCATGTAACATTATGTGGCCCGATCAGGTTCGGAGCCTTGGAGGCACCCCTGGAGCGCGGAGCGGTCTCCCCGGGCACCTACTGCACGCGCACCTACGAGGAGTGCCATCGGAAGCCGTGTCGCCTGCAGAGCCCGAACTACCCCGGCATGTACCCAAGGTCGCGATCTTTCTTTGGTCGGTAGTTTCTAGTTGGCAATCGATAGTACAACATTAACGTCACTTGTACAGGAACGTGACGTGCTACTGGAGTTTGCGACAGAAGACCATTCCCAACTGTAAACACGCGATGATGTCTGTACACCAAGAATATTCTCACAAAATGCAGATAAAGCGATCTATATCGATGGCGAGGTAAGAGGTATCTTCTAAATTTAATGCAATGAAAATACTAATTTTTAAATAATTTTTCCGTGTATTTTCTGATACATACCTGTTTTCCATTTATTTGCTGCTATAGGTATAATTATTTAGAAGAAAATCCTACTAATATTATAAATTCGAAAGTTGAGGGTGGATGTATGGATGGATGTTTGTTACTCTTGAATGCAAAAACGGCTAAACGGAATTGGATTGGCACATATTATATTATGGATAGTTTAATACCTGGATTAACATAAGTAATAATATAGGATAATTTCTATACTGGAAATATGTTAGGTTCCCGAGAGATCTGTCAGTCATTTATTACTATCAGATGTCAGGCCTACTCATTCTTGGCATTTGCTCGTGAAACACTTTCTTTTATTCTTTTATTTAGTAACTATATTGACCAGCCTTAAAAAAGATTGAAAACTATGAAAATTGAGTTTTGAAAACTAGATAAATAATTGTGTTAATAAAAGAAGAAAGTAGAGATAATACATCTCAATTAGCGGCAGATCCAAAATTACAGTTCATTTCATGGCGGCAACAAGTAATACTAAGTAATCTTATAATACTAAAAATTTATAAACCCCAATGTCTAACAAGAAAAGTGTATAAACAAACTGTACGTAATGAACTATAAAATTAATACCACAAGATTTAGAATTTGTTTGAAATTGAATTTGTTTTTACATCGACATTTAGTTTGAATAAAACGGGCCGAGCCGTGCGCGCCTGGCGCGAGTGCACTGGCGAGCGCGACAGACTGATCTTCTACGACGGCCCCTCAACTAACGACCAGGTGCTGATCGAGTACTGCGGCGGCGATTGGCTGCCACCAGTCACCTCTCGCGGACCCGAGATGCTCGTCGCCTTCCACTCGTCGCCCTTCAGTGCGCCGCTGCGTCCGCCCGCACCCGCCTCGCCTCTAAGAGGCTTCGAGCTCGACGTCGATGTCATCTACGCCGACTCCGACTCACTCGACTACGCCAGGTGAGTCCGCGATCCAATCCGAAAGCTAAATTCCTCCAACACTTCGGTCACGGAGCACTCTCGTTCACCAGGGAACCGCGTCGCTGTGAGTTCCACGTGAAGGCCTCTTCCTCCGAGGAGGAGACGAATGCGACTGCGGCTGCCGGCAGCCGCGGACGACGCGGTCGTCTGCACGCTCCCACTCACACTCTGCCGCCCAACACCACTTGCACGTGGACGTTTCACGGACGGCCTGGTGAGCACTGTTGTTCGATTCGACGAGATCTCTACCGCAACATTATGAACGTATGAAAGACGCAACGGAACGTTTTCAGGGGACCTAGTGTGGATCTACTTCTCCAGCTTCACTCATTATTCGTTGGTCGAATCTCGACGGACAGAAAGCGGCGAACGCGACGAGGAAGGGCCCACGGGAACCACATCACCGCGACCGAGTCCCGCGAGTCCGGTCCGCAACGCCAGCGGCCCGTGCGCCGTAGACTTGCGCATCTGGGACGGCGGCGGAGAGGGAGAGGCCGGCGCCACGCGTCTGGGCCGGTACTGCGACGAGACACCGGCGCTTTGTGCCCGCGCCGCGCTCGCCAACGCCACGCGCTCTCCGCGGCCCTGCTCGCCACCCGACGGGTACGTGTCGGCCGCTCCGCTGCTTTCGCTGGCGGCCACCTCGGCACCCGGAACGGCCACTCATCCCCTCGCATTCTCGCTGCACTATGAGTTCATCGATTCACGTCTCGAAGGATCTCTTCTGCCTCCGGATCCTCATAAAAAAACACGGACTATACCTTCGAACTGTGCGCGTTTACTGACGATACCGGGAGCGTTTGCGTCCCCGCGCAACGCCCTATGGTTCGGACGCGGTGGGGCGCGTCGGCTGCGCTGCACGTATCGACTGCAGACGTCGGAGGGCGGCCGAATCGTACTAAATTTGCTCGGGGCCGCTTTCGGTCGCGAAACTCATTGCGTCTCGCGTGCAGATCCCGTCACAGGCAGATCGCTTTGCATTCAAGAAGCCTCAGACGGAAACGTCGAGCGGCCGGATTCGGTCGATACCTCCGACGATTTCGACGACGACGACGACGATGACTCGTCCTCGGCGGTACCACATCTGTGGATATACGAATCTCCTTGGCCAGGTTATAGGGTGAGTACTGAATGTGATTTCGCTTCAGACGGTGTCTTCTCCGAGAGGAACTGAAGGCGATTTTGCCGCAGGTACCGGTGGCTTGCATCTGCGACAACAGCAGTGCACCGCTAAGGCTGACTTCGGGCGGGCCGGCGCTGGAACTGGAGCTGTCGGCCCGAGCGCTGTCGGCCGCGGAGGATCATCGCCACTTACACTTCCACGGCGAATGGACGCGCGAGTCCGCGCCGTCCTGCGATCGTCGCCGCCGACTGCCAGCGCCCGGCGGCGTACTTCGTCTGCACTACCCCTACCAGTGAGTTATTAATAGCTGTTTAACGTTATCATGTATCATTATTTTGTAATAGGTATAATTTTATAATTTATCATTATAATACAGCACGAGTCGGGTGTCCGAGTGCGGTGAGACGCCATTTCTGCTGTTGGCTCGCGGCAACCGCTCCGTGTTTCTGCGAGTGTGGGGCGAGGAGGTGCCGCAGGCCTCGACGTCGGCGGACTCTCCGCCGTGTCACACCGTTAACCGGGTTCTAGTGTACGACGCCCACGACTCCAAGTGAGTGGCGCGCGGAGACGATCGTCGTCGTGGATGTACGCAGAAGGTTGACGCGTAATTTGGTCAACAGGCTCCTGAAGACGATCTGTCCGGAGGCGGAGGAGCGAGGACGGCAGGTGCAGGTACTGACGGGGGAGTGGTGGGGGCGCGGCGGAGGGCGCCAGGCGGCGCTGCTGGTGGTGTGGACGGCGCGCGAGGCGGGCGCGGCGCGCTTCTCATGGATGGAGGTGTGGCGCGCTGGCGGCAACGCGAGCGCGACGTGCGCTCGCGCGTGTACCACGCTGGACGCTTGCATGGAGGAGGCGCTGTGGTGCGACGGCGAAGAGCACTGCCCGGGCGGCGGCGACGAGGCGGCCGGTTGCGGCGCCGGCGCACGCCTCCTCGCCGTGCTGGCGGCGCCGGCCGTGGCGGGCGCCGCTGGGGCCGCGGCCGCTGCGGCCGCTATGCTGGCGCTGCTGGCGTTGGCGGCCTTGCGACGCCGCCGCTCGCGTCACGCGGACAAGCAGCTGCTCGGCGCACTGGCCGCCGGTCGGCGTCTGACGGAGGAGCTGCTGTTCGACGCGTCGCGCGCGTCGTCGGCGGCCTCCTCCTGACGCCGCGAGCGCTCCGTCGAATACATCCACGTGGACCGCGAGACCACCGTGTGACGACGGAGCGCCATTTCTCTCTCGTGTATAGTGAATCGGACCGTATCGTATTGCACCACAGTTAGGAGTCTCGCGTCCGCTTCGGCGCGAACGCACGTCTACTTGTGATATTATGTAAAGTGCATAAGTTTCCTCGTTACCCGGTCGTTAATTTCGTATCATTTTGAATTTGATGGCATTCGATTGTTGTAGTTCTTCTGTATGAATATTATGAAATATTTTGATGAACTGTCCCGTCCCTGGTTTCACTTCATTTATGAAACGCTAAATAAACAAATAGTTCAGGTTTACGAACTACGCGGCAGTTTTATTTAATCACCTTTTAGCACCCGATTGCCAGATACCAGCCGAAGGGATTTGCAGTGTTTCGCTTTCGCTTTATCGTGAATGCAGCTACAACCTGATATACATAATGTAAATATTTCTATACTTATTAAAAAAACTTATTATTATTATTTTATTTAAAGAGAAATAATAACTGCAGTAATAGTCAACAGAAAGAAGAAACAACAAATAAGATACAAAATGAAAAATAAGATAGCACAGTGTTAACATTTCTCTCTGAGAATGGTAGAAAGCTTGTAAAGAATGACGTGTCTTATTTGATGTCGAATTTCAGTCAAAACAAAATGTAAATGTACTTAATAATAATTATTGTTATTTATTTATTTTCAGACAAATTAGTCCATACGGAGTAAATTACATAAAACACTAACATAAAATAAACTAAATATACTAAACTTAACTATTTACATTTTCAAGTAAAGATAATAATTATAAACAACTAGCGGCCCGCTCCCGGCTTCGCCCGGGGTGCATTTTTTTTACATAAGAACCTTCCCTGATTATCCCTCTATCCATGAGTGAAGACAGAATTAAAATCGGCCCAGCCGTTCTCGAGTTTTGCGCTTAGCAACACATTTAGGGATTCATTTTTATATTATAGAAAATAAAACAGAATGGACGGGGCGGTCTTTGGCCGCCCCGTCCATTCTGTCCGCTATCATCTTCAGGATTTCGTTGGAACTCCCTCGCAACCTGCACACAATGGATGCAATTCTTTTTCGCATAATGGCATAGAAATCATCTACACCCGCATCTGTAAACATTGCAGATGCGCTACAGAAACGTGAGAGTTTCATTAGAACCCTGAAGGTGTTATTAGACCCTTAAGTCATTGTAGGCGCTCTGTATAAAATTGGTCCATAGTGCACATGTGTAAAAACCCTGGCAGTATGCTCTTAAAAGCTTAATTTTTACATTTATGATATATCGTGCAAATCTATGTGCCAGCATAGAGCATTACCTCTAACTGACAATGCTCTGCGTTCTCTTTCGATATCTCGCTCATCTTTTAGACATTCAGTGACTATTAATGCAATAATGACACCCTATCTAAAAGTTTACGCTTATAATATGTTAATTTGCTTAATCTAAACATATCTATATCAATAAAATTCTTATTGAAATCACTGCACTGCACTTCGATCTGAATTAGTTCTACACAAGGGAGGGAAAAATACATAACGGTTTTGAAGTGCACTGCGGCACACTTAAGTTAATTTAAGAGAGGAGATAGGGGCAATCCACCTCAGATCAGGGCACTTATTAAAAATTAGATTTTTTACACCAAATATGTTGATGATTTGATTGCATAATATCAAATATTCTAATATAAAAATGTTAATGCAGCAACCAAATTATTCAGATCACCAAAGCTAGATCAAGGCACACAATAGCGTTTAATAGACCACTATGATATCCATTCAGCGATCGCATTCGAAGCTCAGATCCAGACTAAGATACGCCTTAGCACAAGTGCCTATAACTGACACTGGCAAACCTCTATTTGATAACCAATATTTGAGTACAGTTTTTGTTGGCTAAATTATGCACTCGTAACTAACATTATATAACTATTAAATTTTCAAGTTACCTACTTATCTAGTAACACGGTCTAATTTTAGAGATTATTTTCATACGCAAACATTTGCTTTTTGTGTATTGAAAATATACTGAAAAAATGACCTTCTGGGTGGGCCCAGAAATTATGGCTTTCCGAAATGTGTGGTCAGATGAAAGTGAAGCAACCGAATATTAACTCATCGTAATTTACGTTACTTAAACTTTTTATAAGCAGTGATTCAGAAATAGTATACTATTAAAATAAACTACAATAGGACATTTTGGAAGACATTTCTGTGTAATTAAAAAAGTACACTTGGTGTAAATTAAGCCAACAGAACGATTGACACATTGTACATTGTGCTCCGTGTATACAGTCTGTGAGAAGGCAAGGGAATACTTAAATAGTGGTTCGGTGTGACGTCGCCTTAATGAGAGGGAAGAACGCAATCACTTTGTGTCAACATTTGCTCGCGAGGCGACTGCATTCAAGAGTGTTTCGCAAGCCTAAGTCTGGCCGCAGGCCACCCTATAATCCTTTACGTATAATATGTACATACAATATTTCAAGTAGCGACCCGCTCCTGGCTTCTCACGGATTTTCAAAAATCTTCTAACATAAAACTTATTTCTAATTTTAGTTTTCTAGGCTTAGTGGTCTTGGCTGTGCGTCGATAAATCTATCAGGACAAATTATTATTATTATATTATTAATTATATTATATTATTTATAAGTCCTATAGATAAAATAAAATAGCTAAGTATATTCTGTACTAAACATTGACAAAATGACAGTCTCTTACAATAGTAACTTATTTTGCATTTACTTTACTAACAGCTCTAAAAGCATATTCTAGGAGAAAAAAATGGCAAAAAATTCAATTACTCTTTTCAACGTCAATTTGCTATACAAGCATACAGTAACTGAATATTCAACCTTTTGCTCGCGCCCATTTTCCTTATTGTTAAAACATTGCTCATATATTTCATTTTTGCAATAAAATGATCTCTAGGGAACAGTAGGTAAGTGCTTTTGTTCAAATGAAAGGTACTTATACTATCTTCATTTCTGTATTCTTGACAAGGTGTGAGTGAACAAAATTTAATGATGGTCGGTTGAGTAGTTAGTAACAAACATATAAACCAACTACATAACTTTTGCATTCATAGTATTAGCTACGATTAGGATTTATGCTTCAGTAAATTCTATTCAAATTCTCAAATAAACCGACATAGACCGACATTATGTCCGTATGTCACAGAATAGTGTGTGTGTGTGCAGGGGGGGGGGGGGGAGAGGGGGTGCGCTGATTGCTAACACGATGAGCAAACGCGGCCGCTCCGTCATATGGCCACACCAGTCACCACATGGCTACACTTGCATTGCAGCTTCTATCAAATTTACCACAATTTATTGTTTACTTTTTCTTCAAACTGTGCCCAATATCACTCGACTGTAAATATGGATAATTTTAAAACTTCTCAATACATACTATAGAAAGATTCAACAACCATAAAGAAACAACTCAATATGGTTAGTTAGGATTCGTGGCTTTATTTACATAATTTTATGTGGGCCTTTTTAGTTTTCATTTTATTTATTGTAACTAAATTCAAATTAGCAAAAATTGTGTCGATAGTGTTTTCACTTCGAAAAGGCTTATGAGGAAAATTTATGATTTAGAGTGAGGCGTAGTCGCGTTGAAGGCCTATGCGGTTGGGGCAGCCGAGCGAGACGATTTAATTGCCGGCGCGCGGCCGTCATTTCGCAGCTAAATTACTCTATAATATTTCCACACTCGTGACCAAGTATGTACATTCAATGTGTGCACCTGCACCTCGCTTATTAACGAACTCTCTCCAAAGGGACGCGGAAAGAAACGAATCACTATAATAAACCAATATTCAAAGAAAACTTTTCGAAGAATAAACCAAAAAATAAGGGTTTTCAGCTTTTCTGACCCGTTTCTTTATCTTGACTTTCGCCGACGGACCGAAAGTGACGTGACGCGGGCCCATGTTAACCAAAAGTCATTTTTCTCGCCTTACACTAAAGCTCGGTGACAACAATGAAGATTGCATTGTTAATAAAGTGAGCATTTATTTGTAATAGAGGTTTAAAGTAGTTGATAGCAATAAATATTCATACGATGGCTATATAGCAATAGTTTTGCTAATAAAAGATGAAACTGAAAATGCGCGCCCAATTCAGCGGTCATAGTAAGATTAAATTAATAATTTTGATGAGTACTTGATATTTTCGCATTGGCACTGTATTTTTTTACTTACGTAAGTACGAGTATATTCTGCGAATTGGTAATTCATAACTGATATGAAAGTTCTAAGTTACAATGTTTAAGAAATTATAATTAACGACATAATTAGACTGGCAGTGACATTGAAATGGCTTTATCAGCTAGATTAAAAGTACTCAGTCCATCTTTCGTAAGCTAGTTTCTCGGAATGAGGAGGAATCGTAAAATTCCTCGTTCATCGACTAACCGAATAAGAAACCTCGCGAGACTCGTATTTTTAAGCACACGCCATCTAAAATTTAGAAATTGTGGGAATTGCGCTCGTCACGTTCCGTCAATATAAACTTTTAATATGTCCACCCATTAATCTCGAAGACGCGTATTCGAGAAACAGCAAGTCAGCGTGTATTTATCACGAGACATATTGCACGCCGGAACATCCGGTTTAAGTGAACATCGTTTATTTTATCTCCTTTAAGGCTCAGAAGAATTTTTGTTTTAAAATTATTGTGATATAAATCAATGTAACAATTGTAATCTTTGTATAAATTAATGCACCTACTTATATGTACATTAAATTCTAATTAACTTCCTAACGGTTAACAGTTCTTAGACAAAATATTTAAAAAAACCGTTCGCCAGAACTATACTATGACTATACAAGGGTTAAATGCAGCCGTAGTACTCGCTTTTCTTTGTTTTTGAAGATGCAAATTCTATTTGTATTTAACATATTGTGCAGAAAGTGTCCATTTTCCGTTGATTCTCAGAAACATAATAGTCAATGTGGCTATACTAAGCGAACAGGAGATAGAAACATATACGCGGTCGCGGTGGACACGTAAGGCCCTTCGTACACAAGGCTACGCAAATCTTCGATACTCGATGATTCTAGTCTCCAAGCGACTACCGCCATACAAATCCATTGAGGTTCGTACACGAGTCGCGTCGCCGACATTCGTCACGCGACTCGCGTCGCGCCAGTCGTGCGATACCTGCCGGACGAGATCGTCGCTACACAAGTCGCAGCGATTTCAAAAATGGCGGAGCAATTATTAAATATTAAATTTGTTTCCGAGGTGGAGAAATATCATTGTTTGTATAATTATACCTTAAAAGAATATTCAAAAAAGGACATTACAGAAAAAGCTTGGGTAGCAGTAGGAAAGGCCGTTAATTTAACAGGTAGGTATATTTTTAGTCTTGAATATAGTCAGTATAGTACCTAGTAGCACTTTTTGGCAGTACGGTTTGTTTTAATTGTTTAGTTTTTATTTTACGCACATACAGGATATTTTGTGAACACATTTAAGTATGATAGCCGATGCTGTTGTTGTAACCCGCCGGATTGCCGATGTTGTTGTGATCTAAGATCATGATTCATTGATCTTGTTGTAAATTAATAGCAAAAACCGGCCAAGTGCGAGTCGGACTCGCGCACGAAGGGTTCCGTACCGTTATGTATTAAAAAAAACACGTTTGTTGTATTTTATTCTAGTTTTTAGTATTTGTTGTTATAGCGGCAACCGAAATACATTCATCTGTGAAAATTTCAACAGACGGAGGGACGGACAGACAGACAGACAGACAGACAGCGAAGTCTTAGTAATAGGGTCCCGTTTTCACCCTTTGGGTACGGAACCCTAAAAATGAAAAATGGAACTTGCTAAATGGTGTGTAGTTCAGTAAAATATTTCTTTGCATTTACATGATTTCTTTATTTGAACTTTATAATAATATTTATACAATATAATTACATTGCCATGGGAGTGCTGCCATGCCACGCTTACACACTCTCTCATGTGTGTGTCTCTCTGGTGTATATGTGGAACAAGTAAATCCACTAAATGTCTATAGCTCTCTTTGGACATTCTGTACAATGATAAGAATTTCGCATCTGTTTGTTCTAATTCTTTTGCAGCCACAAACAGTCTGCAATTTATGTTTCTTTCAATATACGGATGAACCCAGTATCTCCTATTGCGACGAGTTCTTTGTTTCCGGTAAAAATAGTACAAAATTAAAGTTTCATCATCACTCGTGTCAGACATTTTGTAAACGTGTGATATGTTGAGCCGCAATGCCTGATGTGGCTGAATAAGCAACTTGCGTCTTGCGATTCAGTGTCGTGTGTACGAACCGTGCGCTACTCGATACTCGCGACTCGATACTAATGTAGTATACAACATTGGTATCGAAGATTTGCGTAGCCTTGTGTACGAAGGGCCTAACGCGACGCTCGGAGCTGTTAATTCAAGCGCGCTACTGTGGCGCTACTCCCTCGCCCCTGGCCCACCCCTGGCCCCTCGCAGCTGATTCAATTTACCGCTGAAATGCTTATTAGGACACGTCGTCGGATTTTTCCCCTAATGCGCTTATTTTACCAATTCCATATTTAATTATGCAATTTGTACAAATCATCTTATGGCATGACATCATACCTCACTGTACTACCGTGAAACTCTACCGAAAGCTCAACGCAGTGACTAAAGTAGGTATAACACTACCAAGAAGTTCGCTCTTTGGGGAATTGTTGTACATTGTATCGTGAGTTTAAGAAAAATGCTTGATATTTTTTCATAGCCCTAAGCATTGCCAAATTTAAGTGGGATACCTACCTATTATTTAAGAGTGAACACCTAATGATAAATTGGCGCGACGCGTAAACTACTTTAGCATTAACTAAAACTTATTAAAAGTTATATTACGTGTAACATACATGTAAACAAGAATTACAAATAAACATTTTTTTCCTCATAGTTATTCTAAACATTAATTTATACTACGATAGAAGCTACAACCAATAAGAGAAGATGTGAAAGAAATTATCGAAACAGTGCACGAAATGTTGGCAGAAACAAGAATCGAAATAGAGCTAAGTATAGTTTTATCAAAACCTATATTTATTCTTCATGTTGAGGCTGTTAGTACAATTAGAATTGTTACCTCAAATTTAACTATTATTTCTTTGTTTTGTTTTCGGTCTCGGTCTTCTTCCAAACATATTTTCTTCTCATAAATAAAAGCAGTAGAATAAGACGCAGAAAGAAACATTCATTTGAGTAAAATGTAAGTACCTACAATCAAATAAATATCAATACACATGCTGCCATTAAAAAGTACGTACAAATATCTGCTTATGATTCGTACATTTTTAGACGTGTACAGTAAACGTTACAAAGAGCTTCGTTAATTGGTTTAAATTTGATACAACCAGGCATTTGGTGAGAGGCACTGGCATCCCTTACTCACTCACTGAAACACAACAGCATACATGCTGTTATTTCACGGTGGTCTTCTGTTAGGGATGGTTACTGCCGCCACACGGGCTGCCTAAATGACTGCGAAACGCAGTGTGCCCTGCCACTAGTGAACCGGCAATTAATGCCGCTTAGAAAAAAAGTCGGGAGCGGAGGGATAGAGCGTTGGCAACGCTCGGTGGACACTTGGCCTGCAGCCAACGCCTCACTTAGCGTACGTACTTCCCGCCTTTCATTCGATACGGTATTTACTTTAATAAGCAGAAAAGGTTGCTTTTTCTCTGTTCTCGTGTTCGCAGGGAAATGGGGCTCCGTTTTTGCAAATGTAGAAAGAGCTACGTTGGCGTTTAAGTCATTCTCTTCCAATGCTTATTGTGTTTGCTTCTATATGGTACCAATCTCATATATGTGTAAGTCTATTTAGTAATAATTTTTTTAAGTTCATATACAAGTAAATTGTTTAATATCATTACTTTCTTTTACATTTGTCATTGATTTTATTTTTAAGAAGATCTAAATGATATTTTGAGTGATTTGGAATGATGTAGGTACATTTAATTTGTCATAGCACATTTAAATAGTTTTTAATATATTATTATTAATTTTTAAATGTCCATTCTATGTTTACTCTGGAGTCATCTTCATCTATTTTGAAGTAACAGGATTTATTTGAATAATATTCACAACAGTATTTTTTCTTTTCAATACCTACCTGTAAGTAGAGGTGTGGACACAGTTGAAAGCAGAAAACACTTGATGTGAATAATACAGCGCCGACATGACGCGGCTGAGACTCTTCAAACTTTCATATCCTCTAATTTGTGGCGGTTTTCCGCCGAGTGCGTCCTTAAGGCGAACGGAATAAGGTCCAAAATGGGCGGAGAGGGGAGCGAGCGAGCTGCCTAATGCGTGCTCCCGAGAGTCGTGTGTTTACGAATAAAGCGAAGCCTACGAGAGAATTAATTATGGATTCGCCTCAAACAAGCCTCGCGCGTCGGTGGTTCGCGGCTGCTTTTCATTTCATAATTTCATTAGCACCCACCACCTTCCCTAACCCAATATCCTGTCAAAGATGACCTTTCACTGTAAAATCAATATTACAAACAAAAGAGACTTCGACAGGTATTCTATTTTGAAGTTCACAAACTATAAGTTAAATAGTCGGTTATAATTATAATTTCAGATTAGATACACATCTGATCACTGATCAAACATCAATACTAATAATTCATGCATTGAAAATGATTATTTTAAATTGCCTTTTAATCATAAAAATATGTAGGTATAAATAAAGAAATAAGGTACAATAAGTATGTGTGTGTAGAGGCGTGTGAGCGACGCGTGCGGAAATTGCAGATTGCCTCCCCCCGCACCACCTCCCTCCCCTGCGCCGTTATCATCATTGTTTTACATCGAGTGTACTCGTAGTGGTCGGTCCCATTGAGGTGGGACGCCGCCATCTCATTAATGTGCAAAAGCAGAACTCAACTTTTAAATTCCGTCCCTATTGAAAGCACAAACGAACTTCTCAAATTACAGATGAATTAAGATGACACCCCCTCCCCCTTATTTACATATCTCAGTGTTTCCCGACGGAAGTTAATTATCGTCCGAAGAGGGAAAACTTATTTCAAACCTTGGTATTATGTATGGATCGTGGACATTGCAAGTTATTGCAAACTTTGTACAAGTGAATCGTCTAAGTAACGGAATAAAGGTACTCACTCTTCTGGAAATTTCTCAATGTTCTCATGCAATGTAATATTTAGTACGCTGAGAAGGTAGAAGGTTCGTCTTCGCTGAAGTCAGTAAATCTAATGACATAGCGCTTGGTAGTTCATCCTGATTTCTACAACAAAACCCACCGTGGAAGCGTCCATGCAAATAATACTTTTGGAACGACAACACAATGTCTTTGTTAACTTTATCTTTAAATTGAATACTGCTATTGCGAGACTACGAACAGGAATTCACGTCAATGTCACATATTGTTCCTGAAGAAACAAATACAGTAAGAGATGGAGCGCAGCAGCACTTTTCCCGCAGAGATCGCTCGGTAGAGTCGTGGGTTCCTGTGTGCTTTGTAAACACGTATCACAATGGCTACAAAATCTTTAACTTACAATGATGCAAACGATTACAACATTGTATAAAATAGTACTTAAACATTGAGTAGGGAAAAAGACGTTTAAAAGAATATCCCTCGCACGTAGAGTAGTTTGTCAAAGATAGACGGAACTCAGTGATGTGTTAGCAGGAGACAGATGAGCCGTGGACCGGGGTGGAAGGGGCGATGGGGGCGATGGGGTCGATGGGGTCGATGGGGGCTGGCTCACTAATCTCAGCCCTCGTTCGTGAGCTGACGCAGCGACATCCGATCCGGCCTTCCATGGCTCTCTCTATTTTCTTCTCGTATCAAATCTATCATGATCATAACTAGGCTTATACAAATACGTATAACTATAATACATATTTCATTATATATTATTTCCAGCAGTATTCTCATCGCCAGATTATTATTCTTCCAATTTTTCATCTTTCCTTTTCGAAATTTCTTGTGACTAGGTACGAGTATAATGGAATTATTTTGGCATTATATTTTTAATTATCTCTAACGTTAACATTTTGATTTTGATTTTGTAATATAAAATGTATTTAACTTTATTTGTAAAATTTTGGTTTACATAAACGTTTGATGTATGAGAAAATAAATTTCATTCACAATTTTATTTTTCGTGAATATTTCACAAGTTTTAATAGTTATTCTGATATTAGTTAATTCAAGAAATTAAAGTTTATAAAAATTGGTCTAAAAGTCTCAAGTTATAAATAATGTAACTAACAAAACTTTCTTTTAGGACGAAAAAGTCATAATCCAGCGAATTCCCCAAGATTGTTCTTTTCAAGTAAAATTTTGTGAATTTTACTTAATACAACAAACAAATATTCAGCCATCAATCCCCAGCAACACAGTTTTTTTTTTTTTCACCACTATTTTAACTCTAGATAATATTTGTTGGAGCTCGATATTATGAAAATAAGTAAATATTTCCAGCCATTCCGTTGCCATTTGTAAGTATTTATGATTAAATGAAACTTTGTTATTTACTCTGATCCGTTCCCGATTAAGGAAAGGTTCAGTTGGATATAATACTTGCTCTTCCCGCTATCGGCTACAGATAAATATAGTAGAAGATCCGAACCTACATCGACCTTCACCGAGCTGATAATAGAATGAAACATATTTTATTATGAACTTAGTATATTGGAAAATATATTAAAAATGGGTTTGCTAAAAAAATCCTGGACAATTTTTAATTATTTTTTGAAAAATATTGCAACATCAAGATAATAAGAAAATTTTGTCCTGTAATTAAAGTATAAAAGGTATAAAATGTGCAGCCGTTGGGTTGTCTATTATTTACCTGGGCGAACTACTGGGTTGTCAGGTATGAACAGGTATGTCGATACCAGTTACTTTCACTTGATTGGATAATAGAAAAAAAATTATATCATCATAAGCGCTGTTTTATTGCGAACATGTTGATATAGGGTTGTCTGCAAAAAAATCGGTCCTATTAGGAGATTTTGAAAAAATCATTTTTCAAAAAATAATTAAAAATAGTCTGTCCAGGTTTAATATATTTTCTAATATACTAAATTCATGATAAAATATGTTTCATTCTATTATCAGCTCGGTGAAGGTCGACTTAGATTCGGATCTTAGATTAATATAAATTTGGATTGGCCCATATCTCAAATGTGGATTCCTGACACATTTATGTGGCTGCTCTGAATCAATTCTGGACCTTCTGTTCCCCTTAAATGTGAATTTCTACTAATATTTTTTCTTTTAGAATTTCAAGATAGAAGAAATTTTGAGGTACTGACAAATCACGCTGTCCGTTAGTAATTTTTTTTTCTTTACCGACAAGCTGGATAGATTGTCGGTTAGTAATCAAAATTTTCTAGTGACTACATGCAAAAACCACAGCCATGAATGTCATTTTAATAATGTACTTATAAATAATATCAAAATAGATGCAACTTAATATTAGAAGACCTTTAACTAAAAATAATGGCTCCGCCTTTATGTGATGGGATTTAGTTCCACGTGGCTGCGCCTCCGTTTGATTACACATACAAAGGGGCTTTTAATAATCTGCTGGACCTTTTTATAATAATACAAAGTATAAGAGATTAATAGGGCACCTGTTATGCTGCAAAAGCTACAACCCTCGACAACCGATCACAGCTGATAATCTCCGGACGACACAAACGTATGTACAAAGGTCAACAATTTGTATTATTGCGGAAACTACCCGCAGAAATGGAGACAGAAAAACATTAAATTGATCTAGATATATAATATTATATTTTATTGAATAGGGAATAATGAACTTTTCGAATGAATTAAGTGGTTCACTACTTAGATTTATAATAGATAACGATGCAGTAATTCCCGATACTGTAAATCGTTAATCTACTTTACTGAAGAATTCAGGAAGCCCACGTGGTTAGATGGGCGATAAAGTTAAATTCCCAAAGACTTTGGGAACTTTGGGGGACTTTGGGGAAAGAAAAATTCTGCTTTCATTATCATTTAAACATTCTTGATCAGTATACATCGAAATAATATATCTTTGCACAAGTTCGCAGTCAGTATTGTTTGATTTTCTTTGACGTTCAACGGTCAGTTGCTGCCATAACAACGGCTAACTTCCACTTTAAATGTGACAGCAGTCTTCGATGGCCACTGGGTTTACCCCGCTTTCGACAGATGGCGCCGTAATAAAGCAATTTTCTCGCAATCGAGATTATATTATTACGCAAAATATAGATATTATCAATCATTGGAGCGGATTGCATAAGGTGTAAAATTTTCAAGTCAATCCGTCGGCTAGTTTTCGAGTTTTTGCGTTATACACAAACCAACACAAATTTTTTATAATATATAGATTTCAGTGTTGAGTAAAAAATTAATTAATTTCAGTATTGAGTAAAAAAATATTCCAACAAACTAAATCCATGCACCTGCACCTGTCCTGTTCAGTAAAAGGTCCTTCTTACATGTAAGACTTTAAATGTTTCCAACTTTTTGTGTGTGCGGTGTGGTAGGGTGAGGGAGTAAGGGGAGGTTGCGTTGTGCATTGCGAACCATTTGTTAGGGCAGATAAGATCCCCGCAAATGGGAACTTTCTACTTCTCTCATATTTGGTTCGCTTCCGCTTTTCTATTCATGTGATATTTCATTCCGTTCCGGTTCATCTGCTCTCGCATTTGAACCGCACAACATTACTTGTGCCCTTTCATATTTTATAATAACTTTCATACAGTCTACAAAATAATATGCAAACTACGTAATTTTATTACTAACACCATTTTGACATGAAGCATTGTAGGTGGTTGCTAGTGTGACTGAGAGCTGTGGAATAAATCGTAGCAGTCGTAGCACGTGCTACGTCGTAGCAGGCCCTGGCGTAGACATCGACAATAATTCTACGTTATTTTATTTCTACGGTTTTGTTTACATTCCCAGTTTCAATCAATCAAACTAAATTACGCGTATTTCTCAAAGAGAAAACAAATCTGTGTGTAAATATTGTTTCCACAAATATAACATTTTCGAGTTAAATTTGGCAAAGCACTAATACTCGAAAGGTTCTGTTTGTAAGGAGAGCTCCAGGTTGATGAAGAGAACGATCGATGCCCGCCCCTCGCCCCTCGCCTCACCCCTCGCCCCGCATCCCGCATCCCTCCCGCACCCTCGGTTACGTCACGCTCCCGCCGACTCGTGACCCGTGACCGAAAGAATAGGACGGGATGGGACAGCTCATATTTAGATATCCTATCATCGTAACAGAGATTTATTACACACACGCAATTATATATGTAGGTATATGGATTAGTTGACTGGTGTTGGATTATATATTTTACAATACTTTTGAAATATTTCATATAATTATTTACATATTTGCTTATGACACTGTTGAGAAAACTGTGACTTCCTATTACCTATGTTTTTCATTGGAATAAATTAAAGTGAGCCCATAGTACATCTTGATTGAGAGTATTGCGAATTGGTTTTGTGCGATATTAGGAGACTGAGTTCTGAATACGGAATTACATGTCAATGATATGAACTAACGTTCTGTGGAGGACGTATAGGCTATTATCTACGAATCCATCAGCCAGGATTGCCGCGGTCGCAGCCACAGGTGAATTGAATTCAGACATATCCTATGTACTTAACTATGTAGACGAAGTCGGTTCGCTAATTTGGGCTGATGTAGGCGAATCAGTGACCCGTACAGTACCGTACAGCAACGAGAGAAAGACATCAAATAAACAGAGAATTCACTTCGATAAAACGCAAACATACAATCTAGCTTGCGACTCGTCCAACTATACAATATACGAGTAAGTCTTGTAATACAAATATGGATACACCCTCAATTGCGATTTCCTCGGTTTCGCCAATATCAGCCGTTAACCTTATCAAACCCTTATTAGTTTTAAGTTTGCAGTGAACATTAAAACTAAACAAATTATGATACAATATTGATGAGTCAACCAACGTGTCAGTTTAGATGACAGTATGGATGTCAGGAAGTAATGTCCATAATTCAAAAGTTCTGGTAGCTTCTTTACTATATCTATATCTAAACATATTAAAAAATTAAGTCGCTTTACACTTCTGTCTGTTGCTCACTAACTGCTTCTAAACCACCGAAAGAATTTTGATACAGTTTTCACTGACGGAAAGAGTTATAGTAAGGTATATAATTTACAGAAAAAATCGAATCTGTGCAAAGCCGGGGGTGGGTCGCTATTTGAATATAATATATAAGGATAATCTATGAGGCGATAGGGTAACACATATTCTTAGTATTATGTACCGATAGTGATAGTGCAACAAAAGAATGTAGTTATATACTGATACTGAGAGATTCATATGACTGGGTTTGATTTAGTTGGACTGCTCACAGATACAGCAGTCAACGTCATAAAAGGGAGTCGGGAGGGGGGTGTTTGCCGACGTAATTGTCCAACCGGGCTTGTCTCATGTCGAACTGCGTCTACGCGCAAGAGAATAGTCCGTTTATTTGATACGTTGTTTACACGGGGCTCTTATCCAACTTTCGGCGGACAAAGTTGGTGTGTCGGTGCAAAGTTGGACTGCGAGTATGTCGCCGTTCGTCGGGTGACAAATCGGAAACGGGCGACCGCGACGGACCGCTTTTGCGCAATTTCATATTTATTTGTTCTCGGGGCGCAATATCATTATTCAGTGCACTTTACGATGTATGCCGGTTGCAAATTTCGTTGCAAATTTATTCAGTTTGTATCCATTTTAAAATGAATCGCCATTTCACCGGCGGCGACTACAATATGCTCGCATTTATTGCGGTGTGCAATTACGTGGGGTAAAACCGCATCAAATTCAGCGAGGTCGCGCAACGTGGAAACACAATTAAAACTAACATCCAATCAACGCCAGTTCACATATCGAGACGGCTTGTAATAATCTCGACGGAGCGGAGACGGGCTCGTTTCCCCATCCTCCCCTTCTCTCGTAAACTTACGCATCAGCTGAAAGTGGCTTATGGGGAAAAATGTTGGCTTGCTTTTACACGCGACGCTAACACGGATGACGACACATTCCTTTCCTTACTTCTGAAGAAGCGACGTTTAAAAGAAAAACATTATTCCTTTATCCGGATAAAAAGTCGCTCGCGGCGTTATATTATGTTCTTTTTACATTTAGCTAAGAATATCTAGTTGTAAATATATTTTGGTATTGTTACTGGTTCAAAAATTCAGATTTAAAGTAGCTGAACTACAAAAAGGGTGTTTCATCGTGCTAATTACGAAAAGCGATTAGATATTTCATTCAAAAATCGTTAATAAGTAAGTAATTGTTGTAAATATCAATGTATATTATAGTGAAGTCGCAAACGTTACACAGCAACTAAGATTTTTAACTGAATTAAAATTATTTTTTTAAAAAAATAATTGATGTAGACTTTTTTTGGACACACCGGCAATATTAAGTTGAGAACAGCAAGTGAACTCGTATATTTGTATCCACCCGTACAGGATTCACTTGTAGGCCACAGTTTGAGAACAAAGTCGACTGTTTTTGACAAACCATTATTTGAGTTCATTTCAAAGTTGGACAGATTGTTTTACAAATGTTACACCTAACAAGTTTATTTATTGTAACAACTTTTAACATACATTAGGGAGTATTTTTAGATCAGCGATAGCGCAAAATACAATTTATTTTAGCTTAGCTAGGAATAATAAGTAAATGATGAAATTTTGTGGGGGCGCTATAAAAGATAGAAATGTTAATATTCATAATTATGAACTTTTGGGTAGATAAGTACAAATAACAAACAGCATGTATGCTGTTTTATTTCCGAGTAAATAAGTACTATAGTTATAGGCGACGTCGACCTCAACATGAAAAAATATTTTATATTATTTCTCAATGTATGGGACTAAATAGAACATGCTAACAGAGTCATTGCTAAAGTTGAAAATGTATTAGGTATATAAAACCATAATTGGATAGTAGTTGCTTTTTACTTTTTACAGAAAGGTCTCATCAATTGAGCAATTATTGGTATAATTATCGAATAAATTTAATGGTTTAAGCGCGTTTTTTTGTTATTCTTTGAATCGAATTAGAAGCAATAAATAATATAAACCGATTTAATTGAGCCGTAGCCGTAATTGAGTGAGGAGACTACGGTCTCAAACACCAGGTTTCTCGTACTTCAATTTACCGCTTCTATATTTCAGAAAACCTCATATTTTCGCAGTCATTAATTTAGTATCTGGGATACAATTCTCTGATCGTTTTTTAGACGTATTTTGTAAGGATATGTACCGATTTTGGTTTGAAGAGGCTAATAGAGTCTTCTCTCTTGAAGTAAGCAAGGTTAACTTGATCATTTTTAGAAAAAAGAAGGAAGGAAAGAAAAAGGACAAGCATCTAACTGCTCTACGGGATAGACGCTCTATGGGATTACCCATAATTAAAATATTCATAGTAGAATTTAATTTATGTTTGTCGAGGACGAGTATTTTATCTTTTTGACTAAGTTTATTAAAAAGCTTATTATTAAGTTGTTTATTTATAAGAGATATTGCCCCAGGTAGCTCTGCGTATTAGAGACAGCTGCAGTACTGAATGCAGGTAGTGCATTTGCGTTTTGTGAATAGAGCTGTTTAGCTGAGGTAGGTTGAATCGAATTTAGAACATGTTCCAGTTATAGGTTCGATCTGGAGCGTGATAGGTCACGCGTGGCGCCCCACCCGATCCTACTTCTAAACACTGAGATAGTTCACAGATGGATACTGCAAGTCGATAGGCGAGGAGAGAACAAAATAATGGATTGTCTCTCATTACAACTACCGGCGATGTTCCGGTTTGCAGTCTCGTCGGTCAGATCTATTTGAAACCCTCGAGAGTGGCGTATAATTCTCGTGAGCCGGTTAAAAGGTTTAATCCTACCGGACAATGGCGCCGTATATAAGCGGAAACTGCCTACGATGTAATGTACAACGAGCTACTTCACCGTCGGAGCCGGATCGCACCGGGACGCGAGACTCGAGTGTATCGCGAGCGGACTCTACATTGCTTCGTTTCCACGTCGAATTGCCGGAACCTGCCCTGCTTGACAAGCCTTGAATTGCAGCTAACGAAATCCGACCTGTTGGAGGTAAAATAATGTAGTAAATTGAGAAAAAGGTGGGACGCGGCGAAGGTCTATTTAAATCGTGGAAGGAAATTTCAAGTTGATTTGCGAATCGAAGTTTCTCTTTATTGGCGCAATGGGAAACGGCTGCCCCTTTTTACTACACACAATTTCTTTTAAAGATCAACTTGAGAAATTCTATTTTTAGATCTTAAATGGCTCTTTCTAACGGATATTCCTTTTTTCTCGATCGACTTTTTGAGCAAATGGCTTTGTTTGGAAGTTTCAATTTTTGTATAAATAAATTTTCCAGAGATTCACTGTTGTACTGTACTTCTGTGTTATATATTTCCCGCGAGAGACCATGTGCGCCGGCTGTCCTTTTCTCATTTTTGATTCATGCTCTCTCGCAATGTACCGCTACGAAACACAATTGTTGAGATGATAATAGTTCGGCTACATTTATAGATTATCTACGTCTGGATTAAGGATAATTAAGTAGAAATTGGACATTAACGAACTCAACTTCCTGCTTAGTGGCCAGGAGTTAATATGATGCTTCCTATTTATTTGAGACACAATATGTAAACATATATCGTTGAGTCCTGTAGGCTGTAGGAAGTGTATTAACTAGAGCATTTTTACATACGTATATTTTAGAACAATAAATAAAATTTATACACAACTATTAAGTTATTGTAAATAGAATATATTATATAGGTATATACCTAAGTGTAAGTGCTGTGTGCCTACATGAATATATAATTGATAAGTTTGTGTAAAACATTCAAAACCTAAGTTATTATTATCCTTAGTATGTCACCTGCTACGCTTATGTCAGTTCTATAGAAACATTCGTCTTTAATATTCCGACGTAACCGCAGCAGCAACGAATGGGGGGATGGGGAGTGTCGACGCGACGGACGTCTCATCTATCACAGGCACACACATACACACACGCCGAACCAAGTACATCATATTAGTTCCACGAAAACTGTTACGCGAAGCAATGAATTCCATTTCCTTGGCAGGCGTTGCAGAGCTTCGATTGGATTCTCCAAACAAACAACTATTGATTTGATTTGAGCTACTCATTCAATTTGCACACGTCTGCTCCACACAGACCTCGTTGTCACAAGCGATCACATTAATAATATATGAACGCAGGTGGTCACAGCACTAATTTAATTGATTGCTCTGCGTTTTGTATGCGATACAATTACACCTATAATGTAAACATTCCTGAAACAATCTGCTTAAACTAGATTAATTCTAAATTTAAATTTGATTTCCCCTGGCGCTAGCCACCTGACTGTATTGTGTTCAAAATTAGTATTCTGCATCTAAAGAGCGATTTAAAATATGACAACGAGTCGGTAGGCGTATCCGTAATTGCCCCCTCTTCTGTAGAGGGTGGGTGCATTTATGATCAGTGGCCTGTTGGATACAATTAGCCAATTAGTATCGATTATCCTCTCATCTTTATTCGCGCGCCGACGAGAAGGCTTAAACAAACCATCCCTCGCTATGGCTCCCCGCCCCCACCCCCCTCGTGCCTCTAGCCCTTACAAAGTTAGCGACGTGACCGCAATAACTCCGCCGTGCAACCGGCCAGGGTTGCCAGCCCTCTCCTCCGCGATTTATATATTCGGACAACATTATATCTGGCGTGCACGATAAAAACTAGCTCAATTCAGCGCACATGGCCGTTCGCCGGCGCCCTCCTGCTTCCCACAACTACCCACAGCCACCCACAGCCACCCTCAGCCACCCACAGCCACCCTCAGCCACCGACCCAATTAATCTGTCCGCGTACACAGATAAACGTGTTAGATATTTTTCTAAAAGTGCTCACTCTCAAAGCGCCCTCACGGTACCGACTAGCTAGATCTATAGTCTATACTAAATACTTATCCTGTAAAAGCGAAAGTAACCATGTTTGTTATGTTGGTTATCCTCGAGCGCATTTCATAGCAATAACAAATACATTCACTTTCGCTTTATATGGAGATAAAGTATTTTGGTTTTTGGGCACACAAATATGTTCTTAATCTGATCTCTTAGTTTAAGTCTCAATAGCTCAATATGACCCATACTTCTCTTCCTTTGAGGCAGAGGCAAGCTTGAATTCTGGTTAGGTCCCTAAGACCGAAGAAACACATCCTGTAATATCGTTATGACCTACTGTAACCAGGCGAAATACTAGCACAAAAGCAAGAACAATTGTTATTCGTCTTCTTTTAAACACAATATTCGACAGGTTTACGTATATGTTCTCTGATTATACACAAATTTTCAGACTTTCTACACTAGTTGGCCACCAATTCGTTGATTAGCGAAATTGTCTGACTGGCAGATTATCGTTAGAGCAAGTTTAATGATTATCTTTGAACTACAAAATTTAGAAAGCTCCCACATGAAAACCATTAAAACCATACGGCGTCTTTCGAGGTACGAGTATAATCTTATAATGGATGTTTCATTAGCTTCGATTGAGTAATCCTATCGGATCCGATGTCGGGAAACGAGACCGTCCCCACACTCTTAAGGAAAACGATATACATTAGTTTTTACTTGTTGTCGTAAACCAGGCCGGTCTTTAATGGTGTTGAAGGCCCTGCAACATTAAGCCATGCAACATTTCACTCGGTCAATCGGACGAGTGTAATAAAGTGATGATAATCTTGGGATCTATTGACCTGATCTTTGTCTACCCGGTTAATTTCCATTTAACATTGTACTGCGTCTAAATTGGGCAATATGATGCCATATATAGATACAGTAACTACATCCTATATTATTCCTAGAAAATATTATGTATTACCTACTGTACATCTCTACGATCATCTTCATTTTCTTCAACGAATTATTTATTTGTGGCGGCTAAGAATGTTCTTCTCTTACACACAACCTTTGCAATTGGTTGAGAAGACACAGCAAGATGCCTTTTTTAATGTGTTTAAAGTCTTTTAATCCTGAAGACAGCTTAATGTGAATTGCAAATGTTAAAAGGGCATGGATCTATAACATTGCATCAAAAAAATTAATTAAACGGAGAAAGATAGAATTTACTTATTCGGCATACGATTTACTTAGAGAATATGATTTAAATGAAGAATGAGTGTCTAAATAGACTCGACGTGAAGTAAGCGCAAGTGATACACGCTACAAGTACTTAACTTCGTCTGACCAAAAAGCGCAATAAAGTAACAGTGAGCTGTACATTATCTTTTTTTTTTTTTTTTTTTACTTAAACCCCTCCAGCATCATGCGCTGAAGCCTATATTTACAATTCTCTTTCATGCCAGTTCTCGCTTGCTTACCTCTCGCACGTTCATTCTGCATACTTGATCTTTCTTTCATTCATCCTCAGTCATACCTTTGCGGGTGGGATTCCCGCCTATATGTCCTATTCTCTCTATCCTTTAACTTTATTTTCATTTTCCTTAATTCTAAGCAGTCAGGGTAAGTAAATGTACACGAAATTTATTATTTTACAAATTAAACAATTGGATAACTTAAAAATTTAAAAATATCGGATGTTAAAATATCAAAATTACATTAATTACAGGTTACAATAAAAATTTAAAAATATCGGACAATTACAATAAAAGTTTAAAACAATAGATAATAGTAATAAAAAGATAAAACAAAACATCAAATTTATCAGACTAATGTTAACGACAATAATATATTATTTGTATTAAGTTATCACAGGTTAGGTTTACAGTCTCAATCTTTGTTCCTCTTAATCGCCCTTTCTGCTATTTTTGTACAATATTTTAGGAATTTATCCCTTTTATCAGTAATCATTATTTCTTTTAAGTTATTCTGTGTAATCTTTATATCTATCTCAATTTCCAGGTCCATTCTTTCTCTATCATGTACTGGACATTCGGTCAGCAGGTGAGGGACCGTCTCCGCAACACTAGGGTCACAGATGCACGATGGACTCTCCTTGCACTTGAAGCGATTCAAGTACTCGGAGAATCCACCGTGCCCCGTGAACACCTGTGTTAGGACATTATTTATACCAATTTTTCTAATTGTACGGAAGGCCCCGGCAGCAGTGGGGAAAAACAGTTTGGTAACTGCTGCTGTGTCACCCAGCACGTACCTGCGGTCCCATTCCTCAAGCGAGCGCATGCGTATGATTCGCCTGACGAATGAGACCGGACACAGGTCGTACTTGGGCTTGGTCTTCGACTTCAGCGCCGCCTCCCTAGCTAGGTGGTCCGCCCGCTCGTTACCCTCTAGGCCGGCATGAGCTTTGAGCCAAAAAATTTTTACTATTTTATTGCTACTAAAAGCTTCTCTCAAATTTTTACGTGCCTCTACAGCTAGAGGGTGCAAACAACTATTCGCCGCGATGGTCTGGAGGGCGGCCATTGAGTCGCTGTATATTGCAGAGGTGGTTTCGCTACGTCGCAGGATCACCCTCGTCGCCTCACACACCGCCAAGAGCTCGGCCTGGTAGACGGTGCAGTAGGACGGCAGACCAAGCTTGACGGCCCTGGTTTCGGCGTCGCCCTTCCATAAGGATAGTGCAGCGCCAACCCGACCGTCAATCTTGCTGCCGTCCGTATATATTCGCAGTTGATGGTCACTGTTTTCTCTTAATTGTTCCTCGTCCACCAGTCTTCCGAACTCAAGACTGATATGTTCGGCGGGATGGGGACCCCCGATTGCTGGGGCCATCCGCTCGACGTCCCTGTCACCCAGCTCCGGCTGAGGTACCCCCCTCTTGGCCTCGTAAAGCGAAGCAGCTTCGCGGATACGTAGGTCAAGGGGTAGCAACCCAGCCAATAGCAGAGCCGAGTGGAGAGACACCGTGCGGTAGGACTTACACAATTTTTGAGCGAAACCCCTCTGCACAGCGTTCAAGCGCTTGACCACCCCCAGTTTGCCGACTGCGGGCGCCCACGCGCTCGCAGCGTAGGTAATTATGGGCTCCACCGCGGCGATATAGATTGAGCGAACCACTTCGGGGTGAAGTCCCCAGCTAGTTTTGGCGGCTTTCCCCAGCTGCTTGTAAATGCCGATGGCCTTCCGGCAAACTTTATCAACGTGGCTATTGAATGTCAATTTTTTATCTATTATAAGGCCCAATAATTTAATCTCATCTTTCATGCCAATGTTAACCCCGCCCATGCTCAGGCGCGGAGTGTCAAATTTAAGCTTTTTGGTTAGCACCATCGCACTTGTCTTGCTTGGTGCAAACCTCAGCTTATTTCTGACACCCCACGCCAGAACCTGCGCTAAGGTGGCATTGGCATGCCTTTCTATGTCCTGGGCTGAGTTCCCGTCAAAGACGAGGACTACATCGTCCGCGAAAGCCTGGCAGTAGACGCCTCCACTCTCCAGACTCCGCAGCAATGTGTCGAGTATGAGGTTCCAGAGCAAAGGGCCGGCTATAGACCCCTGGATGCATCCCCTGCTTGTCATTGTGCTGAATTCCTCACCGCAGTACCTGACGTTTACCGTCCTGTCGGTGAGGTAGCTATCGAAAGCTCGCCTGATGTTTAAGGGGCATCCCGCTTCCGCTAGTCTGACTTTGATCATAGGCCACCAGACGCCGTCGAAGGCTCCCTCTATGTCCAAGGACACAAGTGTCACAAGCTTCTTGTTTCCAATCAACCTGCGCACATGCGACACGAGGTCATAGAGGGAGTCCTCGGTGCTCTTCTGGGGCACAAAGCCATACTGGCGTGCGCTTATGCCCGGCAAAATGTGATACTTCAAGCGAGCCACGAGCATTTTTTCATACACTTTGCCAAGCACGGGAAGCAAACCAATGGGCCGAAATGACTTAGGGGTGGCATAACTATCCCTCCCCGGTTTCCGAAGGACAATCACTGCTGCCTCCTTCCATATCCGCGGAAAGATATGGTTGGCCATACAGTTGTTTACTAAATTTAGGAATACGTTAGGGTCACAACTGATGACCCTGGAACAAATATCAGCAGTGAGCCCGTCGGCACCGGGGGCCTTCTTCGGATTGAAGGACCTCACCGCCATCTCAAGCTCGGTCAGAGTGAATGGAGGGTCCCAAGAGGAATCTTGTTCCCCATCATTCACTCCGTCCGCCGCTTTCCTGATTTGACGGTGAGCTTCTTCATCCGAATCGGGAAGGTCTTTCGGGTAGAATGCCTTCGCAAGCCACTCCACCGAGCCCTTTGCGTCCATACATTATCTTTGCACACGTTATTTAATAGTGGAGTCGGGAAGTGGGTCAAAATCACAACAGTCAGTGCGGAGTCGGAATGAGCGGTTGTTGGATTCAATTCGGCTCGATGCCAAACAACTACCAATGAATACTTTCAGGTTTATCCCGGTACAGTTATGGCCATCTTAACCCTATCACCCATATCATTGGATCTTTGTTTCATAGTACCAATATAAATATCTTATATGAACTCAAATGCAGATTTAGACGCATCAGTGGAAACTGATGTATGCTTTCAGTCGCCTTAACTACTCAACTGATCATCATTAAATTTTGCATACATACTTTTTTTATAAATGAATTACCTATTTTTTTCTATTTCTTACAAACAGTAAAATAATTGTTTTCCGTTCATACCAAAAGTGTTAAAGCGCAGTCGGGAGCATGTTTAATCTTTTATTATTTCATCTCCAAGCCAGTGTGTAAAGCTCCGCTCAGCTGTGACATGGCAGGAGGTCGTCAAATGCAACGGTGCACTCAAAGCGATGCGAAATTATGTTACCCCTACAAGTTTAGAAACAAAACTTTTTTCCAATAAATATAAAAGTAGAGGAAGTCACGTGTAACGCTCGAACACTAAAATATATTCCGTACGCGGAACCGTTCCGGTGTGTAATGGCATCTCGCAGTGCACGCGGGGGCCACACTCGATTATGGACCTTATTGCAGTGGCGCAGGTGTCACATTTACAGAGTCACAAGGATGTGGGGCTAAGTAGAAACGGATCGTATTAAAGAGTTGGAGCGAACGACACGCACCGTGCAGGAAGGAAATGTTCCCTAATAGTTCGGTGGTCGGGTTATGAAAGTGTTTTATAAATCGCGAACGAGCTTTCGTATTCCGAGTGGCTCCGACAAACAATATCAAATATGCATTCGGGTGAAAACACGAAATTGCTATGCTGATATGCTCGCTGCTATGCTCGAGTCCGGCCCTGAGCTGTCAGGTGCAAAAGGTAATGTATGCTCTTTGAACGGCACGCCGCGTAATTACAAAGTATGTTTATATGCAGGAATATTAAATGCGACTCTTGTGCTCTGTAATTCATCCTTTTTTACAGGAATATAAATTATTTTCATTCAATTTGCGTGCATTATAAGTCTTTTTGAAGTGAAAATTTCTTTAGACACGTTTGGCACTTTAGATATAGGGAAAATGCACTGAACTAGAGATACGCTCAGTGATATACAATCAAGCACTCCTATTGGACTAAGTACTTCTCTTCTGATATGGTTCTAATTGGCATAGTTCGATCGGTGCGCTGCCTGGAGATAAGAATACACTATGGGTCTTGCGTTTTAGGTGTCAGTAGCCAAAATTTAACATCACTTACCTCTTCGTATACGAATAGCAAAGAAAAATACGTGAGCCTTTATATTAATGCGAATGTGGAGGGTTATGGTTGTTGTAAATAACTGTGTAAAGTAACATACGCGTGCGCCAGCTGTTGTAGCTCAGTCCTGGGGGTGAGGGTGCTACACTCCGCTCCAGACTCGCACTTGTAGCAACTCTGCCTTTGAAAAATAACAACCAAGATTTGATTTTATAAAGCGAGCCTACAACACGGTTAAAACATGAAGACTGGGCATTTATTTAGTCCTTTTTAAAAGATGACGGTACCAATCTTATTTTGTTACTATTTGTTATCAAGTTGTCTTTTGTAGACGTCAAGGCTTGTTTTTTTATTTTATTTAGGATCGCAAAGTAATGTATGTGGCGAGAGAATTGTAAAAAAAATAAAATTATAAAGTTACGACTTAAAGGGCTAAAAATTTTCAACCCATTTTTTTATATATAAAAAAAAACCATTTACATATTGTTCATACCCACTTGACTGTATATATATGCCAAAAAGCAACGCGTGATGACCGCGTAGCTTTTTGATAGATTATGGTCACGCAGGAGAAGTCACTGTATTTGTACAAGCTATTTTAATTTGGTTTTCACATATGGAATGAGAGATAAAAGGGAAATATTTTTGTATATAAAACCATTGACGATGTGCATGCGCCCTTACATAACACACAAAAGGATCTATTGTGAGCGATTTGGCCTACACTCGATCGTGTGTAGTGGACGCTCGGGCGCGGCTAATGGTCGTTTATCCGGTGCCTGGAAGCTCGAATAGTGCTAGAGTTACAATTTCGTAACTCTTGCACTATTCGTGTGGGGAGAAAGAGTGTGCTCGGTGCGCTGCTAAATAAATATCGCCTCTTAAGATTTGAACGGGAGAGCTCCTACATAATGTATGAGAGAAGGAGCCGATCGGGCCGCCACCCTAGCAAAGCGATTATGCCATTTTGAACCTTATCGCCTTGCTTTCAGAGACACTCACTGTCCGCACACTTTGAGAGCTCGATGAACGAACTTTACCTATTTATGAACCAATCGGAGTTCAATTTACCTTTCTAAAATTGTCTTACATTAGTTGTAGTGTACTAATATGTATCTGAGCGGTTTCAAATGTTTGTCACTTGGTATAGTATGATGGAATTAGACCCAGACCTCAACATCCAAAGTAAAAGTATCATTCCAGCTCCAAATTGTTCTACACAGTCCACATGTTGTTTGGCAAAAACCGCGCTAAACCGCATAGTTTTCGAAATATTTAAGAAAAACTGATAAAACCCAACTTTTCGCCCCCTTCCTCCGAACCAGACGCTAAAAATGATGTAACTTTTTACCAAACAATATGTGGACTGTATAGAACAATTTTGGATGTTGAGGTTAGGCCGTTTTTTGGGCTAATTGCACCATACTAGTGATAAAGGTTTTCTTTAAACGAAAACAAAATAAATCCGCTCGATTGTCGCGACGTCCTTGTTAAAATGTTGCCGGCGGCGAAGTTTTTATTGGATCTAATTAATAAATATATGCGTTGCAATAGAAAGAGTCGCGGGCAGTCCTTTTTATTTTGTCAAGGGCTTTTGGCTCTGAACAAAAGCTTTTAATAGAAATGTACTTCTCAAATGTTATCAGTGAAACATCGTATAGCTTCGATAATCGCAAATGGGGAATGCAATCCCATGAGATAAATTCTCAATTCAATGAAATAAATGGAATAAATCTCACAGTCAGTTTCAGGAACATTCATGTGGGAAATAAAAAGTAAGTTCAGTGTAATACTTTGCGAAAAGAAAAAAATAAGTCCACGTAGTATTATTTGCAAATTCCATTTTGTACAATATATGTATATAAAACACTTAAGTTGTTGGTTGCAGAGCTTTAACGTAGCTCTGCGTTGGTTTTCAATTAAAAGCCTTCGAAGGCTACTTACAATTAATAGGTCAGTGGTTTAAGCTAACAGAATTATTTTTATATTAATTAACACTTCAACGCTTAACAACTTATTTATGTTTTTGTAATGCAGTCTTGAAGACTGCTGATGGCGTGCACTATGAGTGTAATTCAACCATCAGCCATCGGATTATTATGTAATAAACCCTTAAATGTCAAATTGGCAGTCCTTAATCGCAATTGCATTGTTAAAACTGAGAGTTGAGAATGAGAAGTTGGCAAAATCGTAATGAAAAACTATCGCGCCAATTAAACGTTCCGTTTCCTGGGAGCCTCACTTTGGCTGCTCCGAGCTTTAGAGCACAAAGAGAGAGCGCGAGTCCACTTGAAACTGCACCTAATTAATGGTCCCAAACAACTTCACTTCACTTATTTGTTCAACAAAAAAATCTTGTAATCTAACATCTTGCTCGTTACCGCGACGCCATTCTTAGTGAACCTCGGGAATTGCATTCAATGTAATTGGTATAAAAACTCTTTTAAATATATTTTTTATATTCGATAATGTTTACATTACAAAAGTAGAATGATGTACCCGAGAGTTTAATGTTCGTAGGTATATAGTTAATTGAGAAATCTGAGCTCTAAAAAAGATACCCATTGCGTTGTCAATGAAGTGTTGAAAATTTTAAAACAAATCGGTTTTCGCAAAGTGGGCTACTCTCAAATATTTTATTCATTCACAAAAAAATATATAAAAAAAGTATTTGTTTCTTTTGTAAAACAAAACTGTGAAATTGGTATGTGTTGTTTTTATAGACATGAAACATGATTGCGTTTGGTTTGTCTGTTGTGTTTTGAAACCGTTGTTAATTGAAAATCTTATACAAACACTGTTGTATTGTGTCAGTCTCGGAGTTTACACTTCAATAGATCGAGTTAACTACGAACGTATTTAATTTCCATCCATTTGCATTCTATCATTTCTCCTGCGAATAACGATAGTTGCTAGTTTTAGTTCATTCAATTAAATATCGTAATATTTTTAAATAGGACATTAATTAAAAATAATTTCAAAGCACACATTCTAAGATGTAAATTTTATTTCTCTATTCATTTTATATTTAGTTTTATTTCGTTTTAAATTTACATTAAAAGGTTATATTCTTTTTAATTAATTAAGATTCACCTTTTACTTTTTACATCCTGATATTTTTATGAAACCAATATGGTACCTACAACTTGTTTCAAGTTGATACATTATGTAAGTGATACTTTGCTTATGAATGCAATATGAAGTTAAGTTAGTCAGTGTTTAGTGTTAGTGATGTCACTCATTAAAATTAAATTTAGTTAAAGTGTAACACAAGTTATGTTTTAATCACACTTAGATCCGAACTTGCAACTCATTCAGTTTGTTTATGAAAGTGTAAGGGGCGGAAATTACAAAGGCAGCCGCGAACTGGCTGTTTAATTTTGGGCCGTGTTTGTGTTCGCTGCGAAGTTGGGCGAAGCCAGTGGCATCTACACACAAGAACATCGAAAAGTCGTTAGGAGACGCAGACGCCGCGTGGCCCACACACGGCCCACACACGGCCCACACACGGCCCACACGACCCTTTCATAGTAATGAAAGAGGCGCAAGAGGGGCTTCAATATTTATGCGCCACGGCATGAATAATTCGCGGCCATTATAAAAAGTGAACGTGTTTCGGAATTAACAGTCGGCGTCGACATGACCCAATTCCTCGCCGTTGTTGCTAAACGGAATATTTACCTACACTTTATACGTTCTTAAACGAAAATAAAAATAGGTCTACTTAAAAACAATCATCATGTAGTAAGTCTATAGATTGCAGGCGTCCCCATAATTTTCAACTATATCGATCCGAACAAGTCTGAATTCAGCGCTTATTAGGTCATCTATCCATCTTGCCATTTTCGTTTTAATCTCGCAGAGCACAGCTATTTCCGTAGCTCCTTGAGCGACTATGAGCGCTCATACAAGGCCCAGGCCACGTTTCATGGCTTCAATTAGATAATCATCACTTCAATAGAATATAATGACGTATTAAATGTTCACCCTGTATGATACTCCATCAGGGAGCAGGAGATTATTTCAAGAAAAATTAAATTCAGAGCAGTGGAGTAGCTACCGCAGTATCAGCCATATCAATTAGGTATATGAGGCTACCGGGCTCCAGAAGCTCCGACATGTGTTTAAAACTGTAAAGTTTACGAGTTTAGCGTTTAAGAGTTTAGAGTTTAAGTGCGAGCTTTTTTCTTTCTTTTGTATAAAAAATCTTCTTTTTGATTTGAGGAGCCCTCTATTTAAACTACGCCACCAGTCAAGTAGAAGGGCCCCTCGAAAAGATTTGATATAGCGCTCATTTTGGGCTGATTCAAAGAGGTCACAACACTGATTTAGAGAGAATTATAAATTTTTGATGGCTCGGTTTAAAAAATTTATTTTCCCATAATTTTGTAATTTTCTATTCCAAATATTTTTTATAGTGGTTCAAATTGAAATATTTAGAAACGAGCAGAAGCATTTGAAAACAAGCAATAGTGGCGAAGAAAAGAGAAAAACAAACAGACGCCGGAGTGATAGCAATTTTGTGTAGCAAACGGGCGAACAATATGACGCCGTAATGGCCGCAAATGGCATCATAATGAGAAATGCCATAAAACCAATAAGGGAGCGGACGACACATTCCTTTGCCAAAATCACATAACACTACATCACTTTTATTGCATTACACATAGGGGTTATATTGGACAGAAAACATGTCGGTAGCCACTGGAATGGAATGGCTGCGACTGCCGATGCAGTCGCAACGTATTACGTAATACAGCAGCAAGTGGAATAAACCTTCGCGAACAGGTTCACCTCGAGGAGCCAAAGAGCAGATTGAATTTAAGAGTAAAAAGTGTTGGAGGCAGCTCAATGCATTTCAAATGAATTGACCCCGACCGGGGCCGGCGCGCGGCGGGCGGGGCCGACGACGACGACGACGGTGCGCCCATTATAATATATGATTTACGAAGCGCTGTGGCGCTGCTACGGCGGACTCTATTAAATTGTACACAACTGGTAACAATAGGAATGTTCAGGTAAGTGAAATGAGGGCGCGCCTGTATGCCTGCTGGTGCAAAAGTGTGGGGAGGGGGCAATGACGTCACTCATGCTGCAGTAAGGCCACGCAAGGTCATCGCCGGCTTGTACCACATTCTTCAGAATATTGATAATTTTGGATTCTTCACAAAAATTTGTATTACATACATTTAATCTGGGCCATTTTTAAGTGCCTGAAATAAACTTTTTTTTTAAATTATGAGACAATTTTGGATGTGGCAGGTACTCGTTATTTTTAAAATATATATAGTTTTAATTTGCCAAATCTTACACAAAATCTTAACTCTACCGTGAGTTTCTCCGCTAACTTCTTCTAAGCCACGGAACAGATTTTGATAGGGTTTTCATTAATAGAAGGAGCGATAAACGAGGACGATTTGTGTATAATATTTTTTATTTATTTGCCATTAATACTAAGACATTTATTTAAACCGCCGTGAAATAACAGCATCTTTGCTGTTTTTATTTCTGTGACTAAAAAAAGTAAAAATAGTTACTGTTAGTTCTTCTTATAAGATTTTTTTGTAGACCCATTTCAAATTGTTATTATTATCAACTTTTTTGACGAAAATTGTCGTAACTTCACAGATGTGAATAAAATATTCATGAATTATAATTATACAATTAAACCGTCCTCAGAAATCCCTCTTTCCGTCGATGCAAACAGGAACACCGTGCGTTTGCATCTGTCCAACAAACAGAGAAATAGTGTAGTGAAACAAACAGAGAAACAGAGAAATAGTATTATTCTGATGTATGAACCAGGTAAAATGGTACTTTAAAGTATCATCAAAATCAAGTAAAAATATTCAGACATTCTCACAAATTCACAATACCTAATTATAATATGAATAGCATTAATAGGATTATACGATAGAACATGAGTTCATTCATGCAGTTGTTTCACGTTTTTCTTTAGATGAAACAGAAAGACTTTATTCCTTTGTACAAAGCAGATGGTTCGACAAAATTGATTATATAATTTGGCTTCCGCATGTAGCGAAACCATAGCGAAAAGGTTACCGCAGGGGTGATTCTTTCTGGGCCACGAGATGGCCGAATGAGATGCTCAATGGGGTAGGTATGCGTATTTGTGCGGACTTGAGGAAAAGAGGTTGGCGTCTGCGATAAACTGCTATGGAGCTCGTCTGGCTCGATGCCATCCTATCTCGTTACGAAAGGCGCCTTCGTAACTTCGCCGCTACCACAACGCTGACTGTCCCTTTTAACCTTATTTCACTGGGTTTGTCTTGACGGTGAACACATTCTGCGTCATCATTATAATTTTATCCCAGCGCTTCAGTTGTGAAGTACAAATGTAATGTACGTTAATTGTAAGAGAGTTAATTAGACGACAGTACCGACAGACGACAATTTCACGTTTGCCTCGTTCGCTGTTTCATTCCCGAAACTTTTCAACTTTACTATTTATGGCAAGTTGCTGCATGGCATGTATTGCGAGAAATGTCACACATTGTTTCAAAGTTTTCAGTCCTTGATGCATAAGAGAAAGTTTGGCGCTTTTCAATTTAGATTTATGCAAAACAGTTTTATATTGAACCTATAGGTTCAATAAAACTGACTTATTGTGGAAGAATTTATGCATTTTTTGTTCCATGTGTCACTATTAAGTATGCCATCATTAAGTATCGATAATGAATCAATAAGCAGTAACCTAAGATAAAGGGACGTCAATAATTAGTCAATAGCTAGTCTATACTAATGTATACTATATACAATGTTTGTTTGCATTAAATAGGCTCCGAAACTACTGGACCGATTTGAAAAATTTTTTCACTGTTGGGAAGCTATATCAGCAAGTAACATAGGCTATATATATTTTATAAAGTTATGCGGACGAGGTTGCGTGCAACAGAACGGGAACACAATAGCTTTTCACGTCGCTACGCTTAAAGTGAACCGCATGTGGCGTAAATTTATATTTTACGCGATCTCAGTTTAACGTGTGTCACATGATGTGACATGTGACCGGCCATAAATAGCACATTCATTGTTCCGTTTAAATGTCAATAAGCATCGATTGAAAATACGTGCACTTAACGTTGTCGTCTAGGTCATGATTGCGTAATCCTCCTAATATCACCGTCACGTCATCCATAGCAGGTGAAAGGCGCTCGGGGGTAAACAGTTGTCCCCTCAACGACCTATTACGTGCCCGAAATAACACCATTACTCGACGGAGATTAAGTGAACCCTATAACCACGTAATCCCATTGAACTTTTATATATGAAGCTGTGTATTTCTATGCGGTCCGGTGACAGTGCCCACTTTCTTACAGAAAGAGTAGCTCTTGTTCTTTTATTTTGTTTCATTGCATGAGTGACGAATAACCAGACATTAACACAAATGTCCTCCCCTTTTACGTATAGTAGTTGAAAGTTGTATAAGCTGTCGTGTGCTTGTGTTCATAGATAGGAAGGTTCACCTATCATCGTGTGCACCGTCTCAGCCTGATTACCATTATTTATTATTAAAAATAATTTATGTTATCTACTTACAAATATATCGAATTATTTTTGCTTATTGCTCCGAAGAGTTGTTTATTTCACATAACTGTACTAGAGATAGCGCAGGGGTTAGGAGGTAGCACCGCCGCCGCCGCCGCCGCCCTGCCGATGCCGCTAACTAGATTTACGTCTGCCGAGTTATATTGCAAATTGTAGCTGATCCCTCGGGAGACGCTCACACATTCCGAATACACGACATAGTAATGAATGCGACTCGCTCTTACTTCACTGCAGCAGCACCGACAAAATACTCATCTGCAGAATGTCCAATTTCAAAGACAAGACTCGACATACAAAAATTTTATTATAAACCAGTCCTTCATTTACTCCCAAACAGTTACTTCGTTTGAAAAATTGTTGACATATCTGTTGGAGTCTATCTCAAAATAGTCATTCTATACATATGTACATTACACATATGAACTAAATTAACGACAAAAACACACAAATCCGTTGATATTCCGGTCCAACGGATTTCCCAAAAATAATATGAGCCCTTTTTGAAACAGGTAATATTTGTTAAGAGGGAGGAAAAACCAACACGCGCCAATGGATTTGTTACACAAGGTGTTGGACCTTTTTCCAATATCACTTATAATGTTTTTGTCGATAAGAGACACGACCACTTCGGGGAAATGAATGTAATTCCGAGTTCGGACTAGAAATTTGATAGATTGTTTGTGACTCTACCTACCTACAGTCAAAAATAAATGTAGTTCGAGAACATTGTTAAATAACATTATCTTTTTGATAATTGTGACAAAGATGCAACAAGTGAGAATTATCTTTTTGATTCATTATATTTTAAATGCAGAACAAACCTTCCCTCTTGAGAGGAGCTCTGTGCCACAACAATTGCCTAACAAGGAAAAATATAAGAGGGAGAAATAAAAGCCAAAATTCAGTGTTCAATAATATATTTAAATTAATGCCTAGAATATATTTAATTTGCATTCAAATTAAATTTATTATAATATACAAAAACTAAACCACGCTCAAGAATTAAAACAATAACAATACTCATAGACAAGGGGTCAAGTCCATTATGACAAATTTCAAAACAGAAATTTTGCAGTCAATCCCGATACTGATGAGACCTGAGACTCAGAATACTCAAGAAATAAATAGAAATTGAATTTACAAATAATGTGATACACACCGAAAACACCACATTAATCTATTAAATGAAATAAAATATTTAATTGAATTATCATTTTTCATATAGCAAAATTGAAATATCATTTTTCTTACTAACAGAGCAGATTTCAACAAAACGAACACTTACTCGTATTACTCTTAAATAAACAAATAACTTATTATAATACCTAATATAATATAATTTGTACATATATCAAAGATTCAAATCTTTGAAAAAAAATGTTAATTAATTACTCTATCTCTTGTTTAATAAAAATCTGGAACTACAATAGTAATAGCAAGAGATAAGTCGCAAAGATTCATTTTCGAAATAAGTTAAAGTATATTTTATCTATGTAGCACTCGTACATACAGCCCTCACGCGTACTTTTGAATGAAACGCAAATGAAATTTACAGATGGACTCCATCATGTGGTGGAACTCATCGGTCGGATGCAGAATGGTTGTGCGGAAATGGAAAGTGCCGGGAAGCTGGCCGAAGCCAGTGCCGGGCACCATGCAGACGCCTGTCTCTTCCAGCAACCTCAGGCAGTAGAACTCGTCGGGAGACATAAGGTTGGCTCGCGCCTCTTGCTGCGCACGCGCCGGTATCTCGATGCGCGGGAACGCAAACATCGAACCCTGTACAACAACAAAATTTTATACAATTATTTTGCAATTTTGCAATACTTAGAAGTACGTATATTTCTCCAACACAGCATACAATTTGCACATATAAGAAAATAAATTAAATAAGGCAAGTAAAATGATAAATAAAACTGTGCATATAGACTTAACTATATATTAAGTTCATGTAAAGGTTCGATCAGTCAGAAGATTACACTTAAAACTAGCAAGAAATATGGCGCAATTGTACCAAGGTTGGACTCTGTAATGTAAAAAATGAATATGTAATACTGGAATATGTCGGTCCTTGAGTCTCGATAGGCTATCGTAGGCTAACGTAATTTTTTTTGATATATCAACAGTTTTAGAATATCGAGTTGAATGTACTCACGTCGAGTGGATTGCACGACATATTTGGCAGCGAGTTGAAGGCGCGATAAGCTCCTAAGGTGCGCTTCGTCAACACGTTGTGAATGAGCTGCTTCTCTTTCGCGAATTGTTCGTAGGAGGGCTCGCCGGCTGATGGCGGCTTCATCTATCAACAAGGAATGAGGTTTCGTAAGAGATGTAATTGACTAAGGACATGAATGGTGAGTTGAAGGTATTTACTCACCACGCAGTGAAGCACACACTGTCCGAGTACAGTGGGGCACTGCATGACGGCGCGCGCCGTTGCGAAGGCTGTGGCGGTGCGGGCGTCCAGCCGCAGTAACTCGACGAAGCCGCAACGCAGGCCGCACTCGGCCGCCCAGCCCTTGGAGCAGGTGACGAAGCTGGCCAGCTCCATGCCGCTGTAGGGCGCGCCCATGCCGGCCATCACCTTCTTCATCGAGTGGAACGGCTTGGTCACTATGTTCTCCTGGTACACCTCGTCGGCCAACAGGAACAACCGCCGTTCGTACGCGAACCGGATCACTTCCTCCATGTTTTCTCGAGACAGAACCTTGAAAAATTATGAATAATTCCACCTTATGCTTCATATAGATATAATTATACGCCACAAGTAACTGTGATGACCACAATTTCAATTATACATTCTGGTAAATGAAAAAAGACCTAAAAACTGCGACAAATTCAAAAAATATTAATGTTTACAGAAGCAAAACAGACGATGTTTGGCATTGCCATATTATAAAAATTCAATATTCTCCACAGTTTCTACTTTTATTTGCCAGAACTCTAGTAATTTCAATGATATCACAGTGACATCATTTTTGAACGAGGTGTAGTGAGAAAATGAGTTGAAAAGCGATTAGTCTCTAGTCAATTATAAGAGAATGGCAAGAAACCTCATAGTTTCTCCAAGCAAATTCAATTTTCTTTACAAGTATAAGTACAAAATACGAGTAGCCCTTTGCTCATAATTTCTGTATCACCTACTACTGTTTTACATTTGTACAAGAAATATTTTTATACAAGTGTTTTCATTGCATTGATATCGTATAAACGAAGTAAGTATTCATTTTGATTAGCCTTATTCGATATACACCAACTTATCACTGTGTTTTTCTTGTAATATATTCATAACGCTCGTTTATCTTAACACAAAAATTATTCTCAAAGAATGCTCATGGCTTTTATTACAACTTCTGCAGTAGAAATATTGTTTGTATATGGGCAGCAAGTCCCCAAGCGAGAATGCCATAGGACATAATAGTATGAAAATTACTAATGATAAAATAGTATCCGACCTGTCCAGTGGGATTTCCAGGGTTAATGACGACCAGCGCCCGCACACAGCTGGTGGCGCTGGCCTCTCTCCAGCTCCTCTCGAGTTCAGCGACGTCCAGCGCCCAGCAGTTGTCTTCGTCCAGGTAGTAGTTGGCCTGCTGCAAGCCCAGCTCCGACAGAGTGCCGGAGAACAGCGGGTATTGGGGGATCGGCAACATTATCGCTGCAAGTACATAAAACACTCATTAACTCATTCATTCGCAATACTCGTATTTTTACTTCAATGGTATGGATAGTTACATGAAGGTTTCCCATCCACTTCCTCCGCAAACATGGTGAGAACGGCTTTGATGACGTCGGACGCTCCCGAGCCGAGGAATATGTCGTCGGGATTTGCCGGGAGGCCGTCGCGCTTCTCCAGGTATTCGGCTACGCGGTGTCTCACCACTAGGAGGCCAGCCGACGGAGAGTACGAGCCGACAGATCCTGCACTAAAGGACATAATACACATACAATGTTCCGTATCATTGTATCTGTTTATTGAATCAAAACAAAACCTATTTCGAGAAACTAATTCGAAGGGATTTAAGGAACACTGGGCTCTATAGTCCTGGCAAAGGCAACTATGGAAACGAAATTTTCGAAATTGGCCTCGACCTGACTACAAGTATCCAGACACTTATAATGTCACTCTCGTGGAAGTATTGTAAAAATGTTTTCTGTCATGAAAAGAATCAATGTTTTTTGGGTACACTACCTACTCTTATGTAAGATTTTGTGTAAGATATGTATGCAAATGGCATGATTCCCGAACAGGTCGGTTGGTAATCAATCAATATCAATATATTATAATGTGAATAAGAGTGACGCACCGCATTTATCCCATACCCTAGTAGTGTTAAGGGGTGCGAATATGTAGCGTGCAAGGACGGATACTCGCGTGTGCTTCTCAGACACATTTAACGATATCCTTTCGTGTCGTAATTATAAATACATTAACACATCCTCCTCATCATTTTTTTGTGATGAATTTCTTTTCGTTTTGGGTCATTAGTCGATGCGGTAAAAGAGTATCAATATTGAGGATAATATGGCCATCATCTGAGTAGAAAAGTTCATTAAGCGTTCGTACTTTGAAATGCTAGTCATTGTTTCTCAGTAAAACGAGTGCAGAGGTGTGCGGAAAGAATTAGGTGTATTAGAAAGATACAAACGTGCAGTCGGCGAGAATGTCCGCCACTCGAGCCTTGACGTCGGCGGGCACTTGGGTGCCTGTGTCGACCGCCAGCCGCGGGCAGGCCGCCAACGCCACGACCTACAAAACCATTTCTTACAATCGCATCACACTCGTTGGCGCCATCGATCCTCTCACAATACGACTAACAATTCCCACCGCGTTACATTACAACAGTCAACATGTACATATTCATACACCGCTACTCTTCATCCCGGAAATGTTATACTTACATTAATATAAAATGTGTTATTTATTTCCTTTTTTGTTTCGTGCATACTAGTACTGTTTTTTTTTTACCAATTTCCGGGGTGATAACAGTCACAGTATATGCGATAAGCTTGTAATTGAAAAAAACCCAGACTTAATGTATTGAGCTTAAAAATGTCTAATACCTGTCTAATGAAAGTGATGGGTTTCTGTCCCAGGGCATGGCAGTCACCGATGTTGGCGCGCACCACTCGATCGAACGGCTTCCGAATACCCTGGAATTACATTACAAGCGATCTATGAATTCTATTACTCTTGATCTCTCCCAGTCGCGATAACATTTCGCGAAGTTCAATAGTGTGCACTTGGCTTTATTAATCTGTGACCCTCGTACAAATAGACTAATTTATGGGGATATTTTAATTTGTACAACCGAAACTTAATTAATTATTATTAATAATGTGAGTTTTATGTGATGTTACACAACAGCGTCAGGGACCAATAAAAGGTGACAAAATGGGAGCTCTTCTGCTACTTGTGTATAATTTTGTGATTAAAGTTGAAAAAGGGATAAATTTCCCAACGGCACGCTTCACTCAGCGCAACGTCCTCCGAGCGGACTCTTTTACGAATTTATATCGAAAAGGCTCACGCTGTCGGAATCGGTACGGAAACGGAACGGAACTGCACCTTGGCCAGCCGACCATTAATTCTAGTGGGGGCTATACATACATGTGCCATTCATAAAAATCCTTTATGTACAGAATAACTGTATTTTCATTCGTAATTAATATTTTAGTATACACATGATTTTAAGTATACTTTTATTTGACAGTGGTAGTGACCACTCTCCTACAGAAGATTTGTCTCTATTAAGGTAGAGATCTCACTATTGCTGCAACTATGGTGTCGATTTGTGTTAATAGGCGACCGTAGCCACCTACCATTCAAGTGGCCGACAGCCTGTCAGCAGACCTTCACATTAATATAATAGCCAAACATAAATTATATGTGTAGTCAAAACTTAATTTGCACTTTTCAATTAAAAACAATTAAACCCTTTTGGTATTAAGAGCTTTTTGAAGATTATAATCAAAGAGTTGACATTTCATTAAAACGCGCCCCCACTGAGCGAAAGGGAGTCGGCAGTGAAAGAAGAAACTGGGTCATGCTTGTTTTGTCCCGATTCCTAAACAGCAGAACAAGAAAACAAAGAAACGGCACGGTAGCAGAAAACCAAAAAATGCACATTACGCAGCAAAATATATGAATGGCAGAATGAAATGAATCTGCAAAAAGTGCAACAAACCGCGACCGACATGCAGGCCCACAAAACAAACTACAATTACACTTTTAACTACATTTTACGAACGGCAAATTTAAATATCATATGAATGAATTGTTAGCAATCCCGCGCGTTACACTACCGATGTTATTGCTCTAAAGATCACCTAATGACTGATATGAAATACACAAGAAAGGTTGAGCATTATTAAGTCCATTGAAATAAATAACAAATAAACTCGAAAAGAGCCATTAAATCTGATGTGTTGCAGTTTACGGGCTGATGCAATCATTGGTTCATACTTGTCCAAAAACGAGTCCAGCCAGAAATAGGAGCCCGTAGTCTCCGGAATATTTAGTCCAAACAAGACGGCGCCATACAGCCATACCAGTGGAACTGGCTTATTACACTTCAGACAGAACACTTGGTGTCTAAATCGCGTTTTATTATAACTGCTTTTTTTCTTCTGAGCTGTGTAAAAGTTTTCATTGATACCTAAGCCGCATACGATAAAGTAATTGGAAGCCATTGCTGACTAAAATATTAAAAAATAAATATAAATTTTAAAAGATTGGTTCTTTTAAATGATGGGTATCAACTATATCCAGATAAAATTGTTATTTTTCTATTTATTTTTAACTTAAAATTAATTACAGATTTTATTTATAAAAATGTATACAACGCTACAAAAAAGTTAATTAGTTGACTCAGATCTATGAAATTTTGTAAATAGCTTGAAGCCTCCAGTACGGGCTTGATTTAAGAGAGAGTAAAACTATTTGTTATAAATGTTCCCAATGTTATGGCGTCGAAATCACTTATTGACTTCTTTAAGTTGGACCAAAGTGAAGTGAGTAGGTAAGTACCTTTTTCAATTCCCTCTCGATTTGTATGGCCCGTTCCAATATCGGTCCACGCACCGCGTAATCCACCTTGAGCAAGTTTCGATTTATATTTTCCGCGTTCAAACACTTGTCCATCGTCATTGTGAGAACTGAGAATGTGTCCCCAAGATGAACGCTCGACCTCTTATACCTCTTATACTCTTATCACCCTAATCTAATAATCATATCCATACTAATTAATTGCACTTTTGTTTGTTTGTTTGTTTGTTTGTTTGTTTGTTTATAAATTATTATTATTATATATCAATCAGTGGAGATATTTGTGTGGATACCAACTCTTACCTACTCATGTTATAAAATTTTAATTAATCCTGTGATCTCGTATCAAATCAAATAAAGTCGCCTTCTCCTTTCTTTTTTTAAATGTATATCATCCGAATGTGATAAAAATACGGCATAAAATTGATAAAATTCTTATTATATTATTTTTTCAAAAAGCAAATACTTACAAATACAGGTTAGTATACAATGAAATATAATTTTTAAAAAAGTGTGTGTATGTCAGCTCCGACGCACGACTGGAGTTTACTCCTTACGAACGATAAGTAAATAATTTAATAAATATAATTAAATCATATTAATATAATATATTATATGTATTATATTATATTATATAATATGTATATAATATGTATTATATTATATTATGTAATATAATATATTATATGTATTGTATTATATTATATTATTATATGTATTATATTATATGTATTATATTATATTGAAGCATATTGTAGCCTGTAAAGCGTAACGTGTGACATGTGAAATTTGATTTTACACCCATAAATTTTCATATGTTATATATGAAATCGATTCTTAAGGAGTAAACTCCAAAAATGACAGACAAACCCAATCGCATGGAGAATATTGTAAGATCATGAAGCGAGTTCTATCCCCGTTATCACGGAGACGGTGATTCCCTCTTTGGTTTGTAACGTTTTCCCTAATCGATAAAACTTCGTGCAAGTCAAAGTTGAAATGTCTAACTTACAAGATGATGCAGTCTTATCAGGAAAATATCTGTATCAAATGTGTGCATAATTATTTCACTTGGTGCATATTAATTTTCACTTGATTAGCAATGATCTTACTATTAGTTCAACAATGCTGCATTCCGCCGTTTTTTTTAATTTTAAAAATTATTTGCGGCTTTTCTTACAAAAAGAGAAGCATGTTAAAAAGTTTGTTTAAATTAAGAGTGACTGAAAAATCCTTCCTGCCTAACTGGATCGTTTGTCCCAAATAGACGTAATACACTCTTTACGGTAACAGGTCCTGAGAGACATAACAAATCCAACGTGCCGAGAGTCGTCCAACAGTAAAGCTAACCAACATCCTTCCGAGTTCTAACAAGGTTGTAATTACCCAATATTTTTCAAGAAATTAAAATTATGATTATAAGTATATTAACGGAATATGCTTCTTATAAGAGACTGGGGAAGAGTTGAAATGCGCCTAAGCTATTTGGATATAAATAAAAAAACATTGCGTGATATTTCCTCACGTATTAAATTTTATATACGTACAACAGCACAAGACTTGTTAGCTTTGTCTACGAGTACTCCTTTGTGAATTTTTCGTGGAAGGTCTTGAAGATGTGCAGCATCTCCTTGAGGAGGTCGGGCTGCGGCAGGATGGTGGTGCGGAAGTGGAAGGTGCCCGGGCGCTGGCCGAAGCCGGTGCCCGGCACGATGCAGATGCCCGTCTCCTCGAGGAGCCGGGTGGCGTAGAAGACGTCGGCCGCCTTGCCCTCCCTCTTGGCGGCCTCGACGGCCTTGGGCGGGAGGTCGATGCGCGGGAACGCGTACATGGCGCCCTGCACCTCGTTGCAGTGGAAGCCCTTCATCCGGTTGAAGGCGTCCACGAGCATCTGCGCGCGGCGCGCCAGCGACTGCAGCACCTGCGTCTTCTCCTCGAGCCAGAGGGCGTGGCTCGGCTCGTCGGGGAGGGGGGGGCGCGCCACGCAGTCGACGGCGCACTGGCCCAGCGTGGTGGGGCACAGCATGGCCGAGATGCACTTGAACAGGTGCGCCTGCACCTCCGGCTCCAGGTTCAGCAGCTCCATCCACCCGCCGCGCAGCCCGCACTCGCCCATGTACCCCTTGCTCACCGACATGAACGACGCCAGCTCCAGCGCCGAGTACGGCGCGCCCATCTCCGTCACCACCTGTAACCGGCCTTTGTCTTGTTTTTAATTTTATTAAGAACAAAAGATAATTTAAAAGATAACAGTATATTTGAATTTAAAGTACAAAAAATGAGAAAATTACATAGATAAGTGTGAAAAATTAATAAAATTAATAAGAGTTGGCATAAATAATCCCTTTTTGCTACTTGATAATATGCAATAAATGAAGTATAATAATGACTTCCATTAATACAATTAAACCATACTCGGGCGACGAGGCGTGTTTCTTCTAAAGTTATTGGTAAATGAGTCATTGGTACCTTTTTGAAGGAGAAAAATTTGCTGTCCTTGGCATAGACGTTGTCCTGGTACACCTCGTCGGCCAAAATGAAGAGTTTGTGCTTTTGCGCAAACCTGACCACATCCTCAATGTTTTTACGGGTGAGCACTTGCCCTGTTGGGTTGCCAGGGTTGATGATAACTATGGCGCGCACCGCCACCGAGGCCTGGGCGGCCGCCAAAGAGCGTTCCAGTTCCTGCACATCCAGTCCCCATTTATGATCTTCGTCCAGGTAATAGTTCACCTGCTTAAGGCCAAATTCCGCCAGCAAAGCCGAATACAAAGGGTACTGCGGGTTCGGGATCATCACTCCTGCTCGAGAAAATAGATAAATTAATAAAAGTATAAAGTAATTCAGGTTGACAATAAAATAAACTAGTAACAAATTTCAATTTGAAAACACTACCGCTATATTTTTGATACCAGTAGAAGTTTAGGCCGACCTGGTTTACTCGGCATCAAAGTCAAGTGAACCAGGTCGGCCTAAGCTTAAGTGGCCATTTACACCGCAGTTCGAGGGTTCGATGGGGGATTTGAAAAAATTTTGTAAGCAACGAACCCGAGGGCTTTCCATCGACCTTGTTGACGAACATCTGCAGACATTTCTTAATGCCGTTAGAGGCTCCCATCGTGAGCACAATGTTCTGCCAGTCGGCTGTATGCCCGTCGCGTCGCTCCAGGTACTCGGCGACGTGCTTTCGCACATATTCCATCCCGTGAGTCAACGTGTACGCTCCTGCCGACCCGCCGCAAGCGTCCAGAAAAGACTTTGCCCTCTGCTTCACGTCTAACTGGAAATCTGCATTCTCTATCAACTTTGGATACGTTACGCACGCCAAAACCTGAAACATTCCCATCAATTTCAACAACCTGGACAATAAATAATAGCAAGTGTGTTGTTGCGTCTAGGTGCTTATAAGTAAAGGACCATATCGCTTATCTTTTATTCTACCCTAGGTAGACAGCTCACTTGTATCATAAAAAATGTTATCCTAGATCGCTTTCAATATGGTCACAATGAATAGCATTTATACTTGACTACTTAGGTATTATTTTAATTTCATGTTAATAAATAAGGTGTTCTTGTGATGTATTGTTCTTGCTTATTTCTTTCGTGTATTCAATTATTGGTTAAACTTTCTTGTATTTATTATTATTTACATTTTTTTTTATTTTTATAATATTGAGAATTCTTGCTATAATTTAAATATTTTAATCTCTTATTATTAGTGTGCAAACTGCGGGCAGGTCACATTTTTTTATAAAACTGGTAACCGATGGAGCCAAGGAGTTCTTCAGTGGAGAATAATTCAAGTTTGAACAATTGCAGTAAAGGCATGGTATATAGACAAGCTGCGCAAGGCTACTGGCAAAAATTGAATTTCCAGAGCATAAGATAGGACTCTAAAGTGTTCTTTAAGAGGTATACAATCTACATATAGTAGTGGATAGAAAAGGTTGTTCATGAGGTAATTTTGTTTTGTTAATATCATCAAAATCTGTGTCCAACTTCTAGATATCGTTTCCTGTGAAAACAACATGAAGACCAACCTGCCTGATAAAGGTGATGGGCGTCTGTGCCATTGCGTGAGAATCTCCGATGGAGGTTTTTATTACTCTCTTAAATGGTTTCTTTTCACCCTGAAACATATTTGTAATGCATTATCCCCGGCTACATGAGATTGTTCGAATTAATCTGATTTTTTTTTTATTTTTAAAAAAATGTTAAGTTAGTTTGTGTACGCTTCAAAAACTCTAGAATAGGTAGATCGATTTTATTTCGGTTTTCACATATTATAGAAACGGTGAAGATGTTTATATATAAAAATTGTACCCCAGGCGAAGCCGGGAGCATCTATTCTTTAAATTAACCATTGATATTTAAAAAATGTCTTGGCCTTTCCTTTTCCTATGAAGCTCAAAGCGGCTGTTTAGTTTTCATATATTCTATGACAAGGTATGCTGTCTCGCTCGCAAGCTATCTTTCTCTCTCTCCTAACACATCTAACACGGCGCATACACGTCTCTCACAAATAATAAGTTTTTATTGTAATTAGATTAAGTTATAGTGAATAAAGTGTCAAGATATGAAAATCCTTTATTTATGTAATAACCAGCCCTATACACAAAGAAAAATATACAGCGGCGTTATCTTCGAGTGAGGTTTTATTATCCTTTCATGCTTTAGAGATTGTATATCTGTATCCTAAAAACCTAGGTCTTTTTATATTACTTAAAAAGTATATTAGTATACTTTATCTATTGCAATAAGTACATGTACTCGTAGACTAGGACTATTGGAAACATTCTTAAAAACTCCCATGACAACAACAAACATGCATTAAAAAAAAATCCAAATATAAGAGAATTTCTCTCAAAGAAGACAATTGAAAGAGTAAAGGTAAAGAGTAAAGATTGATATACAGATAAACTCTCGATTTCTACGAAGAAATCAGCATATCGCACCCACTTCTGATAAAATAAGAACTAAAGATTGAGCCCTGTGGACGGCAGAGTGAAGCCGGTAAATCGTACAAAAAAGCAATCAAACTACGCCTCGGTTATTAATATATTTACTAGTGAAAATGTCGAATTACGTAGTGAAAGGGTGTAAAAACTGGAGTTTACTCCTTACGAACGATTATAAAATTTAAATTTTCACAATTGGAACACGCCGAAAGAACAACATTGATCTATGAAACTTCATATATTCTAAAATATTAAAAAAAAATAGAACGTAACGCAATTCGTGCTCGCATTTCGTGTGTCAATTTTGATTTTACTCCCATAAATTTTCATATTGTGGGCTTATATATGCAAATCGAATCTTATGGAGTAAACTCCAAAAATAGAATGCAAAATGGAATCACATTTCACACGTAAGTAAAATTGGAAACCAATATATCATCAATACTAATAATAAATCTGTAAGGGTCAGTCATGGAGTAAGTTACTTTGTTTTCAGAGATATCGTGTTTATAGGCTCTATACATGATACTGAAACTAAATTGACGATTTTTAGAATTTTTTTCTGTTTGTGTATGTTCCTCCATAACTCTGAAACGAATTAACTGATTTTCATGAAACTTGGTAGATAAACATTTGGACGTACGGGACATAGGATAGGCTACTTAATATTTTTCAACGCGGACGAAGTCGTGGGTACCAGCTAGTATTTTAAATAAAAATAAAGAAAAATTGAGGTTATAGCTTGACACACAAAATCTCAATACAGTAAACGGCCTACGCACACCCATGTGTATGAAACCAGTTCTTATTTGGTGTGAGGCAGACACAAAGACTTAAATTCTACATGAAGGTCTTGGGGAGCCTTGTAGTATTGTCCATGCAACTCCATCGCCTTGCAGACGTCTATCCTGACACTCGATTCCGTCATTATTTCCACGCCCCCTGCGCAACGACCTCATCTGTCCCGGGCTCCACGACTAAGATGAGCCGTCTTCTTATGAAGCATCGCACATTTATCAAACTTAAAATTCATACTCATTAAACTGTTGAGTCAATATCCACCAGAAGATGACGTACGGAGCGGACAACTTGATAGAATTGTACAGTAGTGAGAACAAATGCTTCCAAATGTTCAGTTATAACTAGTATAGTGCAGTACCTAGTAAATTGAATGTGAAGCCAGAACATGTTTACTAGGGTTTGCAATCCCGCGGTCTTTTACGGGATCCCGCTGTAATTCTCGCAAGAGATTTAACCCAACACTAACTTTACCAATTTTTTCAGCTCTTATTCTATTAAAAGTATTTTTGACTTTGAAAAAGTATCTTATATTAATGTTTTTGAATTATTCTTAAACAAGTATATAAATAAATTTATATATTTTGCTACTTATACATATTATTATGTTTCTATTTACTTAACGTGCATTTTGCTGCTAAATTACTAAATTTGTAAACATCTATTAAACAATAATTTTTGTCGAGACTAGGTGTTAGAGTAATATTTGTTTAGTCATAATTTAAGTACTTAACGAACTTATTATCGTTTATAAATTTCTCAGTTGTAAGTATAAATAAACATTTAATAAATAGGAAGTGACGGAACGAAAAATTAACTAAAAAAAATGTGTGTGTGTGTGTGTGTGTGTGTGTGTGTGTCAACTCCGACGCACGACTGGAGTTTACTCCTTACGAACGATTATAAAAAGTTAAATTAAATAAATATAATTAAAATAATTAATAAATTTAATTTATAAATATAAATAAATATCAGCGCCATCTGTTCGAATTGTGATAAATGATTACGTTTTCCAAGGATGTATTATTACGTGTATTGTATATTCGAAAATAGAACGTAACGCATTTTCCGTGTGACGATTTTGATTTTACTCTCATAAATTTTCATACCGTGGGCATTATATATGCAAATCGATTCTTAAGGAGTAAACTCCAAAAATCATGAAAAACAGTTACTTATTGTTCTGAAATAAGAGCGCAAAAAACTAACATAACCTGCTGCAGAAAATGCTCTCTTCGCTTCTACACTTATAGAGGCGATAGTGTTCAGATAGTGAAAACAATGGACAAGTATAGCTTTTATTCAATCAAGAAACATATGTTCCGATGTTCAAAAATTTCCGCGCGGGATTTACCGCACACATGCGGGATTTCCGCAGGTCTCAAAAACATGCGGGAAATCGCTGGAATGCGGTAATGCGGAATGCGGGATTGCAAACCCTAATGCCTACGTCTGTTTACATATTTATTAAAACTGTTACGTGTAACAGCGATAATAACGCTGTAAGAGTTTTCTCTTACAGCGTTATCGCTATTCAAAGTTAAATGAATTAACTCTTTGATAATATTTATCAGTGAAGCAAAAGTAACTCTTTGGTTGACAAGACAAGGTCTCAGTTAAATAACATTACAAATTAAACAAAATAAAATATATGGACACAATATAGCAATACCAATTAATAATGTTATTAATACATATATTTTTATGTTTGAAAGCTGACGTGATCAGGATGGTTCTTAGCTATAATTTATTAAGATTTGTTCAGGCTTTTGAAGACCCATTTCCTAGTTGACGAAAGGATTTACCACAGGTTAGGTTGATGTGAAATTTGGTAATACTGTTACTTTGACATTATTTCCACGACATGATATGATAACCTTAACCTGATGTTGCAGCATCAATTTACAACATATATATACATTAGCTTATTATATATACATACATTAGCCAATTAGTTAAATGCAACACGAATAACAAAATTAGACTGGCAGCGCCATCTCTTGAAAGTTAGTGAACTAAGTTAAAAACATAAAAACAGCATTCTCTTCAAAACCGAATTTAAAAATCTTTTTAATAATATAAAAATATTTTTTTGTTTTAATTTTTATTCAATTGAGTCAATGTCAACAAAAACCTATTACATTACATAACAATATTGTAAGATGATATTAAGTGGAACTATTGACTTAATAAAAAGGTAACAAAAAACCTACTTCTCTGTGTAAAAAGTATTCCGGACTGTAACAATAAAATGGCACACATTTTAAATAGGTACATAAACTAAAAACAATAATTATTATTTAAATTGGTCACACTGTATTGAAAACGCGCGAAACTTAAAAAGGATTTATCACTCGGATTGTTCGAAACTTTTAAAAAAACTTTTCACAATGGATGAACTAAGTATGGGAGCGACGAGTTGGCTTTAAGTCACAGAAAATGATGAATCGTGTATGTCAAAAGCAGTGTGCAAAACTAAACAGATTTGTATAAGTACTAAACAGGCCACGCTCGAAGAAGCCTTTTTTATGTTAAACTTGGCAGACAGGCTGACAGTTCACTTGAGCAGGTTACCGTCTCTTACGACACAAGCAACGCTGCAAGTGCGCTGCCGATCACAGAAGAATTAAGAATAAGGGATTAGGGAGGGCTATCCCTTAATGGGCTCTGTCATCCCTTACTCACCCACCGAAACAAAACAGCTCCCGTGCTGTTATTTCACGGTGGTCTTTTGTAAGTGAATGGTTACTGGCACCAGACGTGCTGCCAAATAACTGCGAAACGCAGTGTGCCCTGACATCTCAGGTGTGTCGGGAATCGAACCCGACACACCTGAGATGGAGCGCTAGGCCAACCACTCTATCTCCAAGGGATCCAAGGGGTCGTCTTATTCCGGAGAAAACTGAATTCTTCGAAAAATCAAACAACTCGGATATAATTCTAACTAAACTAACATCTATACGGGATTTGACGGATCGTTTAAGCTAACAAAGTGCCAATTAACAACATTACTTATCGGAATGTGGCAAGCTTAAAATATTCCCACGGCAACTTCGGGGACTGTTGTGTTTGTTCAAGCCAGCATTTTATTAACTTGTGAGGATGTCATTGAAAATCCCTACCCGGGATTAGTCCCCATTTAGTAGGGATAGATGGAACGGGCGAAATAATTGTCATATACACTAACTAATCTAATGAAACGAGAATAACGTGGGACCGTGCATTTGCCAAGTCATTATAATTATCATAGAAATAAAATAAAGATTTCTAATATCGACACGGTCGCTATAACCTTAAGGTTATAGCGATTTATAACAATTTATAACAAAGTTTTTGAATAGGTGCTTCCATAGACACAGACTAAAATAAGTCAACTTATTTTACACAACTTTTGGAGACTTGGCATTTTTTACATTTTATGTTTTTGATGGGAACATTTTACATCGAGACTATGTGTATTGGAAGTAAGTAAGTATCGCTTTAATTATATCAAAAAGTACTGATAGAACATTGGGAATGCTCCAACAGTCTGAAACTTATCTTGGTAATAGTTAAAAGATAATTTTAGTGAGCTTCAAGTAGTAAGTTGATATGACGTTACAGACATTAGGTAAATGTAAAAAAAAACTAATAAAAATTTGACAACACAACTTACATAAATTTAAAATTTAAGTAAGTTGTGTTGTCAATTTTTTGACCTCTCAATCCTAACAATACATTTTATTTTATACTAGTGGCCCGCTCCCGGCTTCGCCCAGGTGCAATCTATTAGATTGTCTTACACCGCCATCTGTTAGATTGTCATGGAACTCACAGATAAATAATTGCTGCATTGAATAAATATCAACAGATGGCGCTATGTTAATAATATTATATAATTTGCAAAAAAAATAATAAACAAAATGAGATATAAACTATCCTGTCTTTTAAGTTGGGCCAAATTACATATAGTTACGAAATTTTATCAAAATCGGTTCAGTATGGGAGTTCATCGCGGACAAACAACGTGACACGTAATTTTTATATATATAAGGATAGGTAGGTACTGCGCAAGGTAGTGCATTTTTTGCATTTATATTCGTTTTTTTTTATTATTCTATAAGTGCCAAATTTAAAATATTCAAACGTCAGAGTTTCAAATCGTCAACCTGAGTTTCAAAAGGTCAGAGTTTTATAAAATGGTGGGAAATTAGAAATGTACCTACCTAATAAACAAAAATAAGTGTTTGGAGATAGAAAGATAGCCATAAGGTACATCCCTTCCCAATCCTATCCTTAAATTTAATGAAGTAACAAAAATATCCTATATATGTATATGCTTTCCGTAACACGTTTCCGTCGCATTTGCACGATTGTCTCACATCAAAAAGTTAACGTTAAGGAAATTTAAAAAAAAAATACGAGAACGAGAATCATCGAATCAGGTTTTAAATTTGGATGTGTCAGAACTGTTTTAGTAAATACTATAATATGTACTTATGTAACAATTCGTCAAGAATAAAGGAAAGGATATGGGGTTACCTTTCGTCTAGAAAAAAAAGTATAGTTCCCGAGAGATCATCTAAAAGTATAAAAAATTTAACGCCTGATAGAAAAATATAAACAACTAGTGGCCCGCTCCCGGCTTCGCACGGGTGCAATTTTTTACTCAATCCAGCTGATAAAATTACCTTACATCGCCATCGAATAGGTATCAACAGATGGCGCTATGTTAATATTTAACCTATTTAAACCAAATATATCTTGTAGGCAATTCTTAAATATAGTAAAGTAAAGAAACACAAACATCTTAGGAATCATTTTATTCAATTAAATATAACAAGACTATAACAATCAAACCGTTAACAATTTCAAACCAAATTCAAATTACGACGGGAATGGATCCGAATTAACAACAATTTCGACAACTAAATAAACATAAAAGCACTAGTGCCTATTGGGCGGCCGAACTAAATGCAATGCATCAATTAAATGTTCCATTTCATTTACATTCTACTTTTATGACTACAATATTATAAATAAAAATAATATGGCTATAGATTTTTAAGCAAGAATATTTCATTTTTTTTTTAATCAATAAGATGGCCTCACTGAGACTAGATTTGGAATTTACAAATAAAAAAACAAAATCCTCATCGAAACTACACAAACTACTTTCTCTATAATAAGTAGTTCAGTAGTTTAGTGAAGTGAGTTCTTTTGAATTATGCTGATTTTTTGTTTTTTTTTTTAATTTAAATTTAAATATAATAAAAAGTATAATATAAAGCTTTAAAAAAATCTCAAAAAATAAAGCACACAAGTAATAATAACATTTTCAGTTTAGTCTTTTTATAAGACTTTTATATTGACTATCACAATATAAACGTGTATAAACATTTATTTTATATTTTGAACACCTTACGAGTCGACTAATTCAAAAATTACTAATTTTTAATTAACTTTTTTGGTTTTTGAGATAAGTATTAATTTCACTCGATGAGTTTCCAATTTGTTACAATTTGTGACAAACTGTTTTTTTTTTTCGAATACGAAATTAGTTTCTATCCAACACCCGAATGAAACAGTAATCGGTTGCCAAAATCTATTTATGACTACTTTTTTTTTTGCAACCATTTTAAAGTGTCTTTCTTAATACGTAATCAGTTGCTATTCCATATTTACAGCAATTATTATAGAGATTTATATTTTCGTTTGTAAGGAATAAACTCAAAAAGTAGTGGAACGATTTTGAAAATCCTTTCACCCATGGAAAGCTACATAATCATTTTATCGCTCAAATACTGAAGTGGGCGCGTTTAATTAGAAATGCAAGATAAAAATATCAACTAAATGTTACTGGTCAATGTCAATGCTCAGATTTTAAATGTTGAATGTAGATGATAAATTAACTAGTGTTGAGTCTAGGAGAACTCCTTGGTGAATTTGTCGTGGAAGGTCTTGAAGATGTGCAGCATCTCCTTGAGGAGGTCGGGCTGCGGCAGGATGGTGGTGCGGAAGTGGAAGGTGCCCGGGCGCTGGCCGAAGCCGGTGCCCGGCACGATGCAGATGCCCGTCTCCTCGAGGAGCCGGGTGGCGTAGAAGACGTCGGCCGCCTTGCCCTCCCTCTTGGCGGCCTCGACGGCCTTGGGCGGGAGGTCGATGCGCGGGAACGCGTACATGGCGCCCTGCACCTCGTTGCAGTGGAAGCCCTTCATCCGGTTGAAGGCGTCCACGAGCATCTGCGCGCGGCGCGCCAGCGACTGCAGCACCTGCGTCTTCTCCTCGAGCCAGAGGGCGTGGCTCGGCTCGTCGGGGAGGGGGGGGCGCGCCACGCAGTCGACGGCGCACTGGCCCAGCGTGGTGGGGCACAGCATGGCCGAGATGCACTTGAACAGGTGCGCCTGCACCTCCGGCTCCAGGTTCAGCAGCTCCATCCACCCGCCGCGCAGCCCGCACTCGCCCATGTACCCCTTGCTCACCGACATGAACGACGCCAGCTCCAGCGCCGAGTACGGCGCGCCCATCTCCGTCACCACCTGCAACATCATCATCATCATCCGTCAAAGCTTTCACATCCTCCTCTATCTCTAGCACCCTAATGATCTTCCCGGAGGCAAAAGAATTCTAAAGTGCTTCTCGCACAAATGAAATGTGACTGTGACAGCTTCAACCAGAGATCTTTTTGCCAATCTTTCTTGACCTTTTCATGTCGCTTCTACTGCCTCTCCAAAACTGGTTGACGCTCATTTAATAAACCGGCCATACGGACTCTCTGTTCGACAGATCTGGTTACCCTATACATTCCATTTCATAAATACTCTGAAGGATTCATATGGATGCGATTAATACTGATTTCAGCAACGCATTTGACAAAGTAAACCAAAATTTACTATTGAATAAAGTGGCATTTTTTGGAATCAGTGCCTCTTTGCTTGAATGGTTTAAATTTTAATTAATAAAATCGGCTATTAACCGTTGCGGGAAATAGTTATGCTTCAAAACCGTATGGGGCGACTACTGGTGTACCCCAAGGATCACACCTCGGTCCTATTCTGTTTCTTAACTTATAAATGATTTTGGTGACTATATACGCAATATCATTTGTGGGGAGTCATGATGACATAAAGGTGTTTAACTCGATACGTAGCTCAGTCGAATTAGATCAAAATAGGAGTTGACACAGAAAAAATTCCGAGTAGCAAATTCCTTTCGGAAATCGTTGAAAATGGTCACTGGCAGTCTATATTTCGGTATTCGGGTTTCACACTGTTGCGTCGTCGGCCATCTTGAATTTGAAGGTAATTTTGTTTAATTGAATAACTCGTTTATTTTAAATTTTACACGAGAAATGGTTATTGTTGAAATTGTCCGAATTGAATTTCCTACAATCTTGTTCCTTATCATTTTTTTTCTATGATCGGTATTTTTCGATTTAGATCCGAAAAGAGGGGATGATTTTTTTTTTTATTGTATTATCAAACATGCTGTTCGAGCACCTCACCTTCTTGAAGGAGAAGAACTGGCTGCCCTTGGCGTAGACGTTGTCCTGGTAGACCTCGTCGGCGAAGATGAAGAGCTTGTGCTTGTGGGCGAACTTGACGACGTCCTCGATGTTGTTGCGCGTGAGCACCTGGCCCGTGGGGTTGCCGGGGTTGATGATGACGATGGCGCGCACGGCGACCGTCGCCTGCGCGGCCGCCAGAGAGCGCTCCAGCTCCTGCACGTCCAGGCCCCAGTTGTTGTCCTCGTCCAGGTAGTACCTCACCGGCTCCAGCCCGAACTCCGCCAGCGACGCCGAGTACAGCGGGTACTGCGGGATCGGGATCATCACTCCTGTGCACCAAAATCGCTTGTTTTTTATTTTATATCAAATTATATTTAATCTCACACCTTCGTTATCGTTTCCATTAGTGATTCAGAAAAGGGTGTGTTAGCTGTGTGTTGACAGTGAATTAGGCAAATGAGGTCCGTTGAGTCGTTACTCACCCGATGGTTTCCCGCCGACCTTGTTGCAGAACATCTGCAGGCAGTTCTTGATGCCGTTGGAGGCCCCCGAGGTGAGGACGACGTCCTGCCACTTGGACGGGTGGCCGTCGCGGCGCTCGATGTACTCCGCCACGTGGCGACGCACCAGCTCGATGCCGTGCGACATCGTGTACGCGCCCACCGACCTCCCCCCGCACGCGCCCAGCAGAGCCTTCGCCCTCGCCCTCACGTCCTCCGGGAACCCGCCCTTCTCGATCAGCTCCGGGTGCGACACGCACGCCAGCATCTGCGTTCACATTCATTCCATTACCGAATACATTGCTATAAGAGGAAACCTTGTTGAATTTTTACTTAAATACAATCAAGGGAACCCGAACTAATACTGCTGTCTACTTGACTGTAAATACAAATAATTAGCCATTGCACGCGACTTCGTTTGCGTCACTTTATAAAATATAGCCTATGTTACTCGGTGACGATGTGGCTTTCTATAGGTGAGAATTTTTAAAATCGGTCCACTAGTTCATTGATTTTATTCATTACAAACATACAAATCTTTTCTATTCATAATATTTGTATAGACTAGCATTTGAACGCAACTTGGTTCGCACGGAATTTAAGATAACTATTGATAGCGCGCGAGTTGAATGCAGTCGGGGCCTGAGGTGAAGGGCGGGAGCATCTCCCCCCGCCGCGTCTCGCACGCCTGTAGTGTAGTGATGTGCGTGCTGTCCTCGACGACTATCATACGCTTACTGTGTTATCGCGTTAATATTCAAGTTGCAGCCACGTGTTATTTTTGTTTTTAATAATGTCTGATCCGAGTCAATCAAGTTCTAATACAAAAAAACGAGTTTTTATTCATCGCCAAGCACGGGAAATGGCGAAAAATGTTCGCGAAAAAATGAATGCCAAAAAAATGGGGCCATGAAGGGTCTTTTACAAGTGGCGCGCAATGTGAGGCATCGAAGACCTTTTACATTGTAAAATGTTAAACTTAAAACAATGTTGAAATTTATCGACATATTGTCATCATTAATTCTAATTAGGTCACAGCACTATCGCATTCCTGAGCTCTGCATTCAACTCGCGCGCTATCAGTACCCTATGTCCTTTCCTAAAACCCTGACAACCTATATGGGTAAGGCCGTAGATTTTGCCACTTTTTGTCAGAGTCTCTGACTCTCTCGTGTCTCCTGTATTTTTTTCGATCTTATGACATATTCTGATTTGTGATTTATTGAATATCGCCTATATAATTGTTTAAGCTTACTAGGGCACGGCATTATTAGCTTTTATCTATGTAAGTTTTGTTAGAAATAAATAAAACTACTTAAAAAATGTTAACTTTTGTATAAAATTGCCTTGTCTTTTTTATGAGTAACATGATATTTTAAGTCAGTATGGAATTCTACTTTGATTTGATGGACTTTCCGATTGTAGCATATAGTTATACATTCAGTTAGCTTCTCCTAGTTCTGATTTCATTGGTTTATTCACATTAAATGGGAGAAAATATCTAAGTTTTAACTTTGTGAAGGTATTTTAGATTTTGTGTAACGATTTTTATGTAACGTTATTGCTGCAATATTTTGAAAGAAAAGATCAGCAGGAATTCATAATCCCATCATGGCAACACTGTTTTGAAATGTCACGCTGTTGTAAAAATTTAACCGCCATCTTGTTGCGTCAGTTGAGATTTTTTCGTGCATGGAGACGTTTCGTCACTTTTTTCTGGACTTGCTTTTCATGGATTTCTCAGGTAAATAACGATATTTTTATTGCAAATTGATTAGAAACCAAAAATATAATGCACTGCAACCACTCAGAACATGATTTCTTAAGAAATACAATGATATTATACGAGTTTTTGCTGTTTTGTTAGATAAAATTATGTGTTTTGTGTAACATTTATGTTATATTTATGTAACGCGTTATATAAAACTTACGTAACGTTACGTAAAACAGTCATAAGGCCATATGCACATTAGAAAATAGTTGTTACAATACAAAAATGGTAAATTCATCTAATTTACATTCGTATGAACTGTTATTTTCCAGATGGCTCCAAAAACATTAGCCGAAAGACAGAAAGAATATCGAGAACGACTTAAAGTCCAAAATCCTGAGAAACTTAAAGCTATCAAGAAAAAAAACGCTGAAAGAGCTGTGGCTTATTACAGAAACAAGATTAAAGGTTTAACAGAAGAACAGAAAAGAGAATTGAAAGAAAAAAGAAATACAAAAAATTTTTTGAACAAGACCGAAGTACAAGACACAGACGGACAAAACAGAGAAAACCTGACAGAAGAGACTTTTAAACAACCTTTACGAACGCGATCACCTATTGCCGAAAACCGAGGAGATATTAGAAAATTACAACGCAGAATTGAGTACAAAATACGGAAAGAAACGCAACAATTACGGAATGATGTACAAAAATTATGGAGAGGATATAAGTCCCTTCAAAAAAGGTGTCTCAGGCAGCAGAAAACAATGCATGAAATGCAAACTACATGTGATGCGCTGCAGAAAAAAATGGTTGAAATACAAGCGACCTATGACTCACGGCGTGACAAAAACGATGGGATACAAAAACATTTCGCCAATGTTACAACAGAACTAGATCCCATGGTAGCTCAAAATATTGAAATGATTAATCCCAATGAATGTACAATAAAGAATAATGATATTATTATTCCAAACGAATACACACCATTAAAAAGAACTGAACACTTCCTTAATCAAAATTTTAATGGCGTCAATACACCACAAAAAGAAGTTATTAAGAAAACGGTGTTGGAGCACAATGTTCTCAAAGATTCATTAAAAGAAAAATTTGCCTTATCTTCGAATCAAAATAAAAGTACATTAAAGGAAATAATCGATAGTAAAATAGTGAGAAAATATAAACTTAAAACAAGTTTAACGCACTCTTTAGGGCTAAAGAATAATTTTAAGACATTTAAAAGTACCAAACAAAAAAGAATTCACATGATAAATAAAATTCGAGACTTTTACTTACGAGACGACGTGAGTCGGGCCACTGCTGGAAAGAAAGAGTACAAAACACTACACAAAATTAAAATGCAAAAAAGGTATTTATTACAGAAACTGAAGACTTTGCACAAAAAATATGTCGATGAAGTAGGGTCAATCAGTTATAGCACATTTAAAAAATACCGACCCTTTTACGTTGTGCGTCCTAATATCAAGAATTTAGAGAGCTGTGCTTGTGTCAAGCACTCAAACATGCAATTTATGGCAAACAAATTAAAATCACTTGGTTTAGTAAAGACTGACAATCTAGATGAAATAATTTCCACGATGGTGTGCGATAAATATTTCAAAACCTGCATGTATAGCGACTGTGATGCATGTATGGATAATAAAATTCAAGGAAATGAGAATTTAACAGAAAAACTAAAATGGTACGCATGGACAATATTAAGTCACGAATTTGGAGAACCCGGAAACATAAAAAAAACAAAAAAAATGACAAAGACAGAGAAAGAAGGTAGTGCACAGGATTTAATCGATTCATTCAATAAAGAATTAGCAAACTATAAGAGACATGTTTATAATATCCACCACCAATACCGACAGTACAAATATTGTATAGAAAATCTAAAAGACAATGATACACTAATACACATCGATTTTTCTGAAAATTGGACCTGTAAATACTTTCAAGAGGTTCAAGCAATGCACTTCGGTGCTGCGAAGACTCAGATTACGTTACACACAGGTGTATATTACATGAAAGGTACCGGACCAGTGTCATTCTGTTCAATTTCCCCTAATAACACACACAATCCTGAAGCTATTTGGGCGCACATGAACCCAGTTTTGCTAGAAATTAAATTAAACCACCCGAGTATCAACAACATTCATTTCTACTCTGATGGGCCGTCAACACAATACCGGCAAAAAAAAAACTTTTATTTGTTTTGTAAAAAAATCTTCGAGTATGGTTTTAGTTTTGGCAGTTGGTCCTTTTTTGAGGCCAGTCATGGGAAAGGTGCAGCAGATGGGATCGGGGGTGCTATCAAAAGGACTCTTGATTCTGTAGTTGCCCAGGGTAACGACATCCCCAACGCGTATAAGGCTTTCGATGTACTAAAGTCTTCAGAGACATCTATTAAAGTATTTTATATTCCTGCTGAAAAAATACAAAGTCTAGAACCCGACACAGGTACAAAAATAATTCCATTAAAAAATACGATGAAACTACACCAACTTGTAACAGAAGCAAAATTTATAATTAAACATAGAGAGCTATCTTGTTTCTGTCAAAATTTAAATGGAAAATGTGACTGTCATGCCCCTATCATACACAGTTTTCAATTAAGTCAAGGAAACACTGACGAAACTAAAATACAGTATATTTTAGATGAAATCACAGGAAATATGCGGGCCATATGTAATGAAACAAATGATACACAACATGCTGAATATATTGAAGACTACTCTAGAAATTCTACACCGATTGAGATATTAGACTGCAAAAACATTAATGATCTGAATCACCAAAAGAAAAAGGCACGATACGTAGAAACAGATGAAGAAGATTCCTATTCCATTCACGATAGTACTGACGGATCATGTTATTTGGAAGATGCATTAGAAGATAGCATTGAAGATTTAAGTGAGCTTGAACATACTGATAAAGAATCTGAATGTGACCAACTGTCAGTCGATGTTGATAGCTTTATTTTGGTAAAATTTAAACTGGAGAGAAGAATCAAATATTATTTAGGTCAAATTTTGGAAGTTACTGGTAAAGACACTTACAAGGTTAAATTTTTAAGAAATAAGGGGAACAGTAAATTTGCTTGGCCAATTAATAATGATGTATCTTTAGTCTATAAAGACGATATTGAAAGCGTGGTTTCAGAACCTACTTTTGAAAGAAGGGGAATAAAGACCTTCAATATTTCTAAATTCAATTTTAAAATTGAATAAGTCTTTGTTTTAGACTGATCTATATAGTTTCTAGTTATAATTTTAAGTCGAAGAATATAAGTTTTTAATATTAGTCGGAACACAGATTACTTAATAGGTCCTAGTCGGAGTTTACGGGTAAAAGACTTAGCTTGATATATATATAGTAAGAAGAAGCTAATTAGACTGATTAGTTATAATATTGATTCCAAGAATGGAAGTTTCTAAAAATACATATAAGAGGGTAACATGGTACGTAAACTTGGGTGACCTTAAAACACAGGACTAAGGAATTTGACCGCACGTTTTTTTTTATCGTAACTAAGTCGTACTGCGATTTAAAGCAACCTCACTTTACTATAGTACAGTACAATAAAAAGCTATTTTTATAGAATTATTTTGTTTTTTAGTCGCAAGATGGTTTTTTTTATATTTTGAGTTTGAATTGTTTGAATAATACAGCGTTTCGCTAGAGATTTTGGCCTAATATAGTGCTAATATAAGCGGTAGGTACTTGTTTATTTTCTGATTACATTTTCATTACACAAAAATCTGTTTATAATTTTTTCTACATAGTGATCCAATCTGGAATAATAACTAAATATCTAATGCATACGCATACAAAATGTGTGATGTGATTTTCGACACAAATTTATCTTTGATGAGGCTATCCAAATCACATGAACATATGTGTTATATGCTTTACAATTTTATGTAACGTTTTGTGTCACTTTTGTGTTAACGTTACATAATATTTTTATGTTATCTTTATGTCACAAAGTGGCAAAATCTACGGCCTTACCCATATACCTATTATGCCAAATTTCACGGTGATCAATTTAATGATTCTAAAATACAATTGACAAGTAAAGGAAATGCTAACTCATCAACTCTCATGAATATTCTCATGTTATAGTTATCCTTATCCTGACTTCTTTCATCAACAGTCCCTGAACGGTACCCACCTGTCTGATGAAGGTGATAGGCGCCTGTCCCATGGCGTGGGCATCTCCGATGTTGGCTTTTATCACTCTCTTAAATGGCTTCTTTGCACCCTGAAACATATTTGTCATATTAGGTATATTAATACACATAACAAGAAACAAGTTGAAGCGGCACATAACTCACAAAATATATAATACATATATAAGTAGTTTTATAACTCTTAATATGAATAAGTAAATCTTAAATTTGTAAGCTAACTACATGATTGTTTTTATGGCAATCATATTTCACAGCGAGTGAAACCATGGGACATGACTAATACATAAATAACATAAAATTCAAAAAGGTCCAGTTCAGTATGAGTCTACACAACAAATTACCTATTAACATACATATTCCAATGTTGGCATCACACTACAATTATAATTAATAACTACTAATTAAGTAGGTACATTTAACATTTAATAATGATACAAAGTGGACTATGGACAAATTGTTGCCAATTATAAATATTTTGTCTTTTAGTGATGACAAATTTGACAGTGATAAACTCTTTTGACTAAAAATTTACGATTTTTGTAAGAAAAGGAACAATAGATTATTATCCTGTTACAAAAAGTTGTACTAGGTATTCTAGGTAAGGTTCCAAATGCCTGGACAAGTAGGAACCTAATGAAAAGGCTGGCTTCAGGCAGGACTGACTTACACCTTCATGTACTCATTGAAAAAAAAACAAAAAAAAAAAAACAATATTTTACATTGTATTAGTATAATTGAACAAAAAATTTAAAAATTTATATTTAAAAAGTGGCACAAGGTGGAAAAAGACTTTATTTATCTTTCACTTTATTAAAAACAATAATAAAATTACCCAACCCAAGCTTAAGCGGTTATCACACTTTACAATTTGAAGGAATCCAATTTAGGTACCTAAGACACAACACTAAATTGATTTCTAAATTGAAGACATAGAATTGAAAATAGATAAAATCTAAATTGGATCCGATCTGTTCTAACTGCGATTACACTTTCCAATTTCCTAAATTGGAATCCTTCACATTGTAAAGTGTGATAACCTCTTTATAAGATGATTCTGAATGTTTCACATTAAATATGCATTATGAGATGAGTGTTGAAATTACAAAGGAAGTTATTATGTACTGTATTTACTGTACTGTACAGTAATAATGATGTAAGTATAGGTATTACACTTATTGTGTATTACAGTTACACTCATTAAACTGAGCAAATAGGCAGCCACAATAAGCCAGCCGTGCAAAAGATTATTATTTTATAATGCCTTCGAAGTAACCTACTTACAATAAACTTTGCAAGTAACTACCTATTTATTCAGAGGTTATCATTTAAAAAAGAATGTACTTACCATGAAAATTATATCCTAAACTGTAATAGCACCTGGGTATTAATATTACCATAGGTGTAGGTATAATAAAAAAAAAATGTTACTAGTGGCCCGCTCCCGGCTTCGCACGGGTGCAATCTGTTAGATTGTCATCTCTAAAATTATAGTTAGATTATAGTTAGATGTCATCGTCTGTTAAAATTATCTGTGAGTTCTGTTAGAACTCACAGATAATTTTAACAAATAATTGCTGGATTGAATAGGTATCAACAGATGGCGCTATGTTAATAATATTATATAATTTGCAAAAAAATAATAAACAAAATATAAACTATCCTATCTTTTAAGTTGGACCAAATTACATATAGTTACGAAATTTTATCAAAATCGGTTCAGTAGTTTGGGAGTTCATCGCGGACAAACATGTGACATAAAATTTATATATATAAAGATTAACATAGAGAACCTATATAACTAGTTATTTACATAGAATTATTGTGACATGCCATTTAATATAACTTGTAAATTTTAGTACAACATATTAAATTACCTATCTAGGTAACTATTTGTTCCAATTCAAATTCAAATTGACAATAATTTATTTGCTGAATATGTCCACATATTCAACTGACAAACAGTGTGCATATTTAAAAAAAATCATTATTATTTGTTATATTAATATTGTATTAATTAAAATATTCTATATAGTATTCATATTAAGACTCAATGATTGTTTATATTTGCATTGTTTGTACTATAACTATAGTATAAATCATGTATAAAACAGAAAATTATGTAAGGGTTCCTTGAAAAATGGCAGATTCCTGATATCCTTATATTTTTAGTAATTTTATTATATAAGTGCAGTGCCATACAAAAGACACTTTTTTCATTCTGGTTTTAACAGAGGGTCCATAAAAAATATCATTATGACATATAGATATATATATAGGTAGGTAATAAAATAATATTAATTGTTATGTTGTTTAGGTAATAAATGAATTTGTAAGTTTATTATAATATTATAAGACGGTTTCATGATTTAAATAAAGTTAAAATTGAAAATCACATTAAAACTTTAGCATCATAGCACAGTTACAGTTACAGATTGTTAAATAATACAATATACCTATGCAATATTGTTGTCTAGATTAGATAATGGTATACCTACTGTTATGTACTATGTACTACAGATAGGTCATTTTATTGCTTAATAGATTGATGATTGTATAGTGGTACCTACATGAAAAAACTGTCTAATAACAAATTTAGTTACTATAGAGGAAATATATAAATTCTTGCCAACTACATGAATGTGATGACCATGAAATTTGTTACTTAATAATAATTAGACTGAACATTTTACGACCTTGACGCGGCTGCAAAGCAAGTTCGCATAGAATCTAATTAAGTACCTATATACAATTTGCGTGTTTTAAAAAATCACATTGAATTCTGTTAAAATTGTAAGAGTAATATTAGAAAAGCAGATAGGTAAGTATTATAAAATGATTTACCTTTTCAATTTCTTTTTCGATTTCCGCGGCTCGGATGACCAGGGGTCCGCGCACGGCATATTCCAATTTGATTATATTTGGGTTCAAATTATCTATAGTAACAGCTTTCGACGACATAGTGCGAGTATTATTATGGCCCCTTCGCGACAACACCGACAAATCCGACAATTGGGCAGGCTCTAATCGTCCTGTCACGCTAGACAACAAGCGACTGGCGGCGGCGCGGCTTATCATTTTCATCGGCGACATGCACAATCAATGACACTACTCTTAAACGCGTCACTATTATCTTCAGCAGTTAAACGACCCCGTAATCTCTTGTTAATTCATAAAAAAAATAATGGCACTTTATTCTTAAGGAACTTGGCAAATTAATGATAAATTGATGTCGGCGGTCCGGTCCAACCAACGGTCGGAGGCGCAGTTGCAGTTGACGTACTTTACGTAGCAGAGGAACGAGACGATTTCAATCGATCGATTTTATTCACAATTCACATGAGTTAGTTGTAAACAAATAGGATCTCTAGTTACGCAACGAGTTACGAGATAAAATATTGATAATGACAACTCACAAAGCAATGCCCTTAGGTTATCTGATAGTTTATCAATGCGTATACGTAATTGAGCAGTTTAATTTTGGTAAGTATGTATTACTATTTCATTAAAATATAAAATTACTATTATGTAATGAATTTGAATCAAGCGAGTGTTGATTGGACTTTTGATAGCTGAACTGAAAGAAAAGTCATGACATGAGAGATATCAAAAACGAAACTCAAATACGTATAAAAGTAATCAAATCATACAAAACAAACCATTTAAATGTTTATTTTTGTGTGACAATAAATGAATGACGTTTAAACTGACAAATGTTGGCATGTCAATGACATGACACGTTGGTGACACGCTTCATTTTAATTGTCAAGAATGTCAAGTGTCAGATTACGCTTTCTATCTGTGCTTTTCATGTTTGAAACAACCATAGATCTATGATAGTACCGTCCGTTAGGTTGAAAATGTTGAATTTTTTTGCGTTTATTTTTGTTAATAAATATTTTTTTAGCATATATATTTTTCAATTGCAAAAGTATTTATTATAAACATTATTCTTTGAACGATTCTCTTGTTTAGAAGAAAACAAATAGAAAATATATAACAAATAGAAATAGAAAATATCTCTTGTTTAAATAGAAAAGAAATGAAAGTCCAAATGTTTAGAGCTTCTGCCTGTTGCCAGTATAATAATAACAATTTGCAAAGATTTTATTTTAAACAGTTATAATTATTTTGGTAGTTGATCACCAAATAGTTTTGACTATTTTCAAATAAATAGAAATGTATTATAAATGAATAATAGTTTTATTCAAATGAATAAAGAAACTCCATATTTAAGTGTCTGAAGCGAGTTTACTGAATGAACCAATACGGAATTCAAAGCAATCTTCTTAAGTAAAAGTCGTCAGAAAGGCTGACGGTCCACTTGATGGTAGGTGCAGGGTGCTACAGTCGCTGTAACACTAAGCAACGCGGAAGGTGTTGCAAGTGCACTGCCACCCATGGTAGCAATACAAGTAGGTAATATTTGTAATTATTTTTAATTTTTATTTTTTTCAGTAGAAAGGTATAACCGTAGAAGGCGAGAATAAAACCAGAACTTGTTTTATTATGAATTTATTTTTACACAATATTTCAACTCAGCTAATGTCGGATGACCTTTTAATATCTATAATCCCAATATAAAAATATTTTCATCTCTTTAATTACATAGATTTTTATTCTTTAATTTTTACATTGTATATTCAACTCTCACCGGTGTATAGTCGTCAACGAAAGTGCAGAGTTATTAACAGTTGACAATACAGGCGAATATTTCATTGACAACTTCACACCGCTGATAATATTACGTATAAAAGTGTGATGCTTTCACAGAAGAATTCGATACGTATCTATGATATAAATAACAATAATTTTACAAGTGTACAATCGTGAGCACTCGTTTATTTACAATTCAATGGGCCCGTACAGTCTCATAACAAAGTTCTTGTAATTAAATATTTAAAAATTAAACAACAGAATCATTTATCTCATATATTTATGGCATTTCGTCAATGAACCCTCCCGAGAAATTTATAATTTTATCCATAGACAATTATAAAACACAACATTGTTAATTTGCTATATTTTACATAGTCTTAAACCGAAATAAATAGACTATCTCTAAATAATAATATATTGCTTATTGTCGAAGGAATTGAGAGCTACAGAGAAAGGATGCCCTCCGCGGAGGCACCGACAACAATTCCTAGGCGAGGGGGCGGAAGATAAGTACGGGCTTGGGGGCTAGCAGTCGCGGTCCTCGCGGACGAGTTGCTGCGTGTCGACGCCCGTGTCCGCGGCCGGGTCCAGCGCCCGCGGCCGAGATTTCGACCGCGTCTCCGTCGACGAGGGCGAGATCACCGCCGACACCACCTTCTCCTTCAGCTCGTCGGGCACCTCGTAGATGCCGGCTGCGAACGAACCGCATCACATAAGCTAATGCGGAAACTATAGAGTTGCCGGTGACAATAGAAAGACAAGAGGGTACACTCACGCAACGGAGGCTCCGGTTCGCCAGACGCGTTGGTCCTGGTGACGGCCTCGTACATGGGGTTGCTGAAGTCGCGGCCCTTCCGAGGCGCCGTCTCTTCGAGGGTGTAAGCGGGCTCGCCGGCCGGCGCCACGCCTCCGAACTCCACGTTGGAGCCTTGGCGGAACGACACGCTCTGCGACGACGACAGGCTGCCCAGACCCACCCCCTTACCGCTGCGCAACACAACACACACTCATCACTACCCCTTTGGCAGAACAAAGGGTTGGGGAACTAAGCGAGGATGCATTTCTTAACATATGCTATTATTTTATGGCGGTATTCTAAGATTAAGAAATAGTCACTGTACTACTTAATAAAAAAAATTCCCTACTAAATTAGCACCAAATATACTCGTATGTACCTAACATAAAAATATATATATTAGGTCAAACTCCTGGGGATTACTTTCTCTTCTTTGCGGCAATTTCCTAAATACTGAGTATGTCACTATGCAAATCGTTCAACAGTTCAAGTTAAAAGTCTGCTTCTAATCGACAATGTTGTTCGACATCGGTGAATCAATTGAACTCCTAATTGAACTAATGGAAATAGATCGGCATTATTAAAAGTGCATGACAATACTTGACATTGGACGTTCTTTGAACACGTGAAGGAACATAATGTCGTAAGCCAATGGAAATCTCCGAGATGTAGGTACTAAAATATGATTTCGTAGGCTCCTATGAAATTTACTTGGTTTAAAACTTAAAAGATTTTTATTCTACATACATATCTTTTCATAAATGGTTTGGACTGTGCTCAAATTGTCATTATCATCAGCCTATTTCTCTCCACTGTTGAATGAGGCCTCTCCCAACTCTCCCAAGGCTTGCGGTACGGTCTTTCTGCCTTTCAAGTCGTCGTCGTCTGTCTACTTGGCAGGAGGGCGTCTCACGTTGCGCTTTTTAATTTGTGGCCTCCATTCGAGAACTTTTCTACTCCATTGGTTATCCGCTCTGCGACAGATGTTATAGGCCTAATGCCATGTAAACTTGCTATGGTTCTTCGGCGATTTCCTGATTTTATTCACTAAAGAAACTCCAAGCATAGCTCGCTCCATAACCTGCTGAGCGACCTTAAACTTGTGAATCAATCCTGCCGTGAGAGGCTACGGTTCGACACCGTACGTCATCACTGGCGGGACAGTCTTGATCACTGATAATTCGGCTTTCAGACATTGTGATAGTGATGACACCACAATCGTGTCCAAATTGTGCATAAAAATAATATTAAGATTTCACCGATTTACTCACAAGGGTCGCTTCCTGATGACGAACCAGGCGGCGACGCCTCCGACGGCCAGCAGCACGACGAGCAGCACCGGCACCAGAACGGCCGCCGGCGCCGAACGCGCTGCCGGCGCCGCCGTCGCGCAGTAAGGGCCCAGCAGCGGCGGAGGGCACACGCACTCCACGCCGCCTCCCTCCGCCTCCGAGCACGAGCCTCCGTTCTGACACGGACACACGCGCGGCAGCGGCCGCGGGATCTCCACGGCTGTCGCAAAGATTCCAGCTATTAGTTATGGCGAGACAATCGACACACACTCGGCAATGTCAAGTTTGCAAACGTACCGGCGTCGCAGGCGAGGTCGTGCGTAGCCCGCTTGGGTTGGTCACGCGGCTGCAGGTTGTCGGGGCAGGCGCAGCGACGCCCGGCGGGCACCAGCAGGCACAGGTGCGAACAGGCACCGCCGCCGCAGGCACCTCGCGACGCGTTGTACCGCAGCGGGTGATACACTGTGAGTACAAAGCACACGAAGCGCTGTAGAAAATGTAAACATAGCACTGGCTATCATTCGATCGTTGCGTCGTTACCTTTCACCGCTGACGGGTTGACTAGGTCTCGGGATATGACGAACGGCACTCCTCTGCCGAACTTGTCCTGCTTCACCAGCTCGCCCGAGTCCCTGGTGACCCAGTACAGCGTCGACTCGAAAACGTCCAGCGAGATCGGGTGCTTGAGGAATTCTCCTTTGAGGATAACCTTGCGATTGGTTCCGTCGTGCCTCATCATCTCTATCGTGTTCAGTTTGGCGTCCGCCCAGTAGATGGAGTGGTCCATGGCGTGATCGATGGCGAGTCCGGTGGGATGCCTGATCGACTCCGTGACGACCGGTCGCCGCTTGGAGCCGTCCATCCACGAGATTTCTATTTTAGGTGCGGAGCCGGCGTCGGCCCAGAGCATCCTGCCCATCTGCGGGTCGAGGACCAAGGAGGTCGGACTCTCGATGCCGGCCGAGACGAGAGATCTCCTGTACCTGCCGTCGGTCCTGGCGACCATGACGCGCCCGCGCGGCTTCGATCCGGTTCGATCGACCTCGGTCCAGTACAAGTTGTCCCCTACGTAATCCACCGCCAGGGCCGTGGGTTTGGAGTTGCCCTTCATGCTGAGGTCCTGAGCGAAACCGCTCTTGACTTCGCCCTGTAGAGCGTTGACCATGTAGGAACGTTTGATGGTCTTGTCGTAGCTGTCGGCCCAGAACACCATCTCCTGCTTCGGATCGTAGTCGATGGCTTCTATTCTCTTCTCAGATGTGATGACATCGAATTCGTCGTTTTTGTCCTGTACGAATGCGCGAATTTCAGGTCCGTTGGCGAACATCAATACGACGTCGTTGTCGGTCGCCTTGCACACTCCGGATAAGTTATCGGACGATCTAAAATCAACACATTGCTCATATTAGTGAGATTCGATACAACACATACAATTAACCTATTTGATGAGTATAACAACATAACTAATTAATAAACAGAAAATGTGTTAGGGAGTTTATACCACTCTGTTTAATTCATTTTGAAAATGTTTAAATGGCAAAGATTTTTACTCTACAGAGAAAACGGATATAAAATGATTCAGTTATTCTAATAAATATATACGAAAAGCTAAGTAAAACCTAAAAACGCTTAAATTATCTTGTTACCTAAAGCCGTCTCTGCAACTGCAGCTATAGCTACCGTTGAGGTTGGTACAGAGCTGTGAGCAGTGGTGGGTGCCGGAGGTGCATTCGTCCACGTCCACACACTTTTTCTTGTCCGAGGGCGAGATGATCCAGCCTTGGAAGCAGGTGCAGATGTATCCGCGACTTAGTGCGCCCGGCATTGTCAAGTTGGTACAGAAGTGTTCGCATCCTCCTGATAATTGGAAAAGAAGTTGTTATTGAGTAGTGACAATGATACCCATTTTTAGAGTAGCAATGGCGCTTGAAGGTTGAGGATGAAGAAGCGTACCTTTGTCGATGTGAGAACAAGTGTGCGTGTGATGACAACCGAGCTCGTCGGAGGCGTCGCCGCAGTCGTCGGCAAAGTCGCAGACCTGAGTTCGCTCCACGCAGTGTCGGTTGGCGCATTGGAACTGCGTGTAGGGGTCGCAAGGCTTGACGCGCGCCGCGCACAGGGTCATGTTGTTCTCGTCTGAACCGTCGCCGCAGTTGTCTACGCCGTCGCAAACTTGATACCTGGGCAGAAGAGGAATCGATCGATCGCCTCATTTACTTCATGATGGTTGGTCTAGTTGCGATAAATACCTTGGGACACATCGATGGTTGTCGCACTGGAATCGCCTGAGAGTATCGCAGTTGAAGTTGGTGCACATGGACGGCGCCTCGTCCGAGTTATCGCCGCAGTCGTCGGTACCGTCGCATAGATCCGATTGCGACACGCACAGGTTGTTTTCGCATTGGAATCTGTGTACCAATTAATTTTGAGAATGATGATCCTGACTAAATTTGTAGTTAAATTTATTCAGTGATCTAAAATAATATTTAAAAAAAGTTAGTACCTGCTTTCTGGACAATATCTGCCACCGGGGTATCTCGGAGGACATCCGATTTCATCCGATAGGTCCCTACAGTCTCTGTCGCCATCGCAGCGGAAGTAAGCCGCGATGCAATGGCCAGACTTACATTGGAACGTCCCATTCTTACACTTGAAGCCACCGCAGTCCATTTCGTCCGTATTATCTCCGCAGTCGTCCTCGTGATCGCAGCGCCATCTCGAAGATATGCACTTCCCATTGCCGCACTTGAACTCGGACTCGGAACACTCCCTATACTTGTGCTGGCATACGGATTCAACTTCATCGCTACCATCGCCGCAGTCGTCTGTGAAGTCGCACAGCCATTGCTTAGGTATGCACCGTTTGTTTTCGCAGGTAAAATCTGTACTTGGATTACAACTGGGACAGTTTTCTGGAAGTTCGTCAGAACCGTCTCTGCAGTCATCCTTGCCATCGCAGAACAACCATTTCGGTATACAGCGATAATTCGATTGACCCGGACATCTTCTCCAACCTGTGGTGCAATTCTTCTGACGACACATGTAAGCCGGCTCATCGGAGTCATCACCGCAATCATTGTCGAAGTCGCACATCCACAATTTGGGTATGCAGCGACCATTCTTGCAAGAGAACTCAGTGTCGGGGTTACAGGGTCTATTGTGGCACATTGCAGGATCTTCGTCACTATTGTCTTTGCAGTCTGTATCGCCGTCACATTTCCAGCTTTCCAGAATACATCTGCCGCTCGTCTTGCATTTAAACTCCAGAAGAGGACATTCATGTGCGCATTCTGCTTCATCGCTACCGTCTCCACAGTCATCTGTCCCATCGCAGATGGTGGCCGCGGGAGTGCAGTTGGTATTTTTACACTGGAACGATCCCGCCCTACAATGCCGGACCGGGCAAGTGTCCGGCTCGTCGGATCCATCCATACAATCTTTTTCGCCATCACATTGCCAGAACCAAGGTATACATTTCTCGTCGCGTCCATTACATCTATGCTGGCCATTGGTGCAATTGGCGATGCAGGTCTTCATGTCTCTTGCAAGGTAGAATTGATTCGGACAAGCGCACTTATAGGTGGTGGCTCCTTCCTCCCCGTAGCCGTCTATATTCAAATAGCTGGATTCATGTGGTGGGGCAATCAAACAGAGGTGTGAACAACCCCCATTATTAGTACCGCAAGGATTAGTATATGACAATTGTCTCAAAGGATGTACAACATGAATATCGTACGGACGGTGTGTTGTATTTCTTAAAATTTTCAAATTATCTCCTGAATGTTTATTGGCCTTGCTGATCGCTTTTAAGTTCCAATCGGTCCAATAAATCTCATCATCAAACAAACTGAGCGCAAAGACGTGTGGTACTTTTGTTCCGGATAATACAACATGTCTGTGTCTTCCTTCTAAGTCAGCAGATCCTATGTAATCTAAATGAGCATCGGCCCAATAAATTCTGTCTGTAAAGTAATCTACTGTAAGAGCGTTTGGCCAAGCGATATCATCTTCCCAATTCAGTATGGTTGAAAAGTTAGTTCCATCCATTCCTATCTTACCGATGTATGCTTGCAAATGCCACGAGGTGAAATATAAATATCCAGTACCCGGATGAACAACTATAGCTCGCGGATCAGCAATTCCAGTTTTTAAGGTTTTCCTCTTAGTACCGTCCAGCTCTGCAACATCCAAATTCTTCGAGTGTCTATCTAGCCAGTATATCTTTCTGCCGATCCAATCGATAGCAATTCCTTCTAAACCGTGAGAGTCGTGTCTGATAACAACTTCCTTTGTTGGGTATGGGTCAGAATAATCCGACCTGTATATAGTTTTTGCAGACACATCTGCGAAATACATCTTTTGTTCCTTAATGTCGAAATCTACAGCGACAACGTTCATAAGATCTTGGTGGACCAAATTGTAAAGAGAGGCATCGGTAGACATGTTCCTCACGTAGTATTTGTTTGTGAATATCACCCAAGCGGTGATGTTGTCTTTCCTCTTACACGTGTGTTCATCAGCTTCGCGCTCGTAATATTGATCATTGCATTTACAGTAGTAGGAACCGGGTGTATTCGAACAATACTGAGAACAGACTCCTGGAGTTTCCAGACATTCATCGATATCCGCACAGGCTTTTCCATCTGAGAGTAATTTATAACCTTGATTACAGTCACAGTAGTACCCAGTAAGTGTGTCGATGCATTTATGGCCGCACTGATTGATTTCCAATTTAGCACATTCATCGACGTTACAATGTAACGGTTCATCTGAATCATCTGAACAATCGGACACTTTGTTACAGACCAGTCTATTATCGATACACTGGTCGTTGTTACATTTGAATTGTCCAGCGGGACATGTTTTATTTTCTTTGACACATCCAACCTCATCCGAATGATCTCCACAGTCATCCTCGCCGTCACACCTGAAGTGATTTCTGATACATTTAAAGTTTTGGCATTTGAATTCTTGGTCTGAGCAGGTTTTATACTGAGTGTTACAATGTTTACCTTCATCGGAGCCATCACCACAGTCGTTGTCGTGATCGCAAACCCATCCTTGATTGATGCACCTGCCGTTATTACACTGGAATTGGTCATCCGAACAGGGTGGAGGAGTGGAGCAATGATGGATGGTGGAGTTTTCATCTGCGCCGTCGATACAATCCGGATCTCCATCACACAACCATTTTTTGGGTATACATTGCGCCCGGCCCCAAAATTTGTTTTCTTCACACATGTACTCGGTTTCGGCGTCACATTTCCTCTCATTGCATTGATGTCTATCGTCCTCGTCGCTATTGTCTAAACAATCGTTATCTCCGTCACAAATATAAATCCTAGGAATACAGTTGCCATTGTCGCATGTGAACAAATCTCCGAAGCAGGTGCGTCCTTCAGACCGACAATATTCTGGTGGTTCATCGGCACCATCGCCACAGTCGTCGTCTCCATCGCAGTACCACGTAGCTGGTATACAACGATGGTTCGGGCAACGGAAACTATTCTGTGGACACGTTCTCTGCGCACAGTGTAGTGGATCTTCGTCGGAGTTATCACCGCAATCATTGTCACCGTCGCAAAGCCAGTATGGTTCCACGCATATGTTAGTTTTTTCGCACTTGAGGTGGTTAGTTGGGCAGGTTGTATTCCTAGGACAACGTTCGTGGGTTTCATCAGAGGTGATGTTATCTTTACAGTCGTTAATTCCATTGCAGACTTGTGACATGGGGATGCACCGTTGGTTGAGACACGTGAACTCTTCAGGAGCACAAGGAGGATACACGCAGCCCTCTTCGTCAGAACCGTCCTTGCAGTCATTCTCGTGATCACATTTCCAGGATTTAAAGATGCATCTGCCATTGTTGCACCGAAATTCGTTAGGTGAGCAAGAGTGGTATGCGCAATAGTTTCTATCTTCATCTGAATTGTCGCCACAGTCATCGTCACCATCACAGGACCACATGCGGCTAATGCACTTGCCGTTGGCGCAGGAAAATTTGCTCGAGTCGCAAGTAATGTTTTTCGCGACGCACATTCTTCCTTCATTAACGAGCTTAGTATTGTCGTCGCATTTACATTCTGCGGAATTGTTTGGTGCTGGATGACAACTTTGCTGGCAACCCCCGTTGTTGATTTTACATGGATTGGTCTGACACTTCTGCCTGGAGGTACTGTAAACGTGAATGTCTCGCGGTGAATCTTCTAATCTTTTAACCATTTCTACCATGTTGGCGCCAGTGTGCTTCTCCGCTCGGTAAACCCCACGTAGCTGAAGGTCAGTCCAGTAAATATAATTTCGAAAAACAGTTATAGCAAAGGGATAAATGGTGGCAGAAATCAAAACTTCTCTGTCAGAACCATCAAGTTTTGACCGTTCGATTTTTTCTCGCACAGCATCGGACCAGTAAAGCATGTTTTCTTCAAAGTCGATAGTCAGTCCGCTAGGTTGAGATAGGTCTTTGTCGACGATAGCTTTTTTCAACGATCCAGCCATGGTAGTTCTGCAGATTTTTCCGGAGGTTCCGAAGGGTCCCCAGTCGGTGTAATAGAGTGTTCCATTACAAGGATCTACGACAATAGCGCGCGGACGCTCCACCCTCGCAATCATGACGAGTTCTGTACCATCGAGATTCATTGCATATATAGACTTATTGGAACTGTCCGTCCAATATATTTTCTTTTGCGTCCAGTCGTATGATATACCTTCTGGGTTAATACCTTTGCTAATTATATTCTGTATACCCGAAGGATCTGGATTATTAGCTGACATCCATGCGATTCTCGCCCAAGGTCTTATTTGCGTTAAGAATAACTTATTGTCGGCATAGTCGAATTCAACTCCAACGACGTTTGTCAAATTGCCGATAGGTTTAAAAGGTACCCCGGTTGATTTAGGGTCCAAATTGATGGCACGAATTTCTGTACGGGTGGTAAATACAAGATATTCATCGACTACATCGCATTTCTTCGGATTAGTTTGTGACACCTGTCCGGTAGCACAATCACACCTGTGCGTGTAACCTTTGTTAGCTTCGGGGGGAAAGCTGAAGCAGAGTTGATCGCATCCGCCATTTCCTAATTTTCTGCAAGGGTTATTCTCGTCGGTAGGTTGATTGTTTACATCGAATATCACTATATCTCGAAGTTTCGGAAGATTGGTTCTCATCTTTTCTGGCATAGACATATTTCCCGGTAACTTGGAAGCCTTGTAGATAGTTTGTAAGTTTCTATCCACCCAATAGACGCTGTTCGTGTATATAGCTATACCCATAGGATTGGGCAAATTCGATCTAATGAGTTGTCTGTTGCCGCCATTGTATGAAATTTTTTGAATTTGATCAAGTTTTGAATCCACCCAATAAACGTCATGAGTCAACATGTCTATAGTCAGGTCTCTCGGGTTGGAGATACCCGAGCTGACGACCGTTTGCCAATTGCTACCGTCCAGATAGGCCTTGCCTATTCGTGGATATTGTCCATAATCGATCCAATACAATAACCTTTTCAAAGGATTCACGGCAAGCTCGCGAGGCGCATCCATAGTGGTCTTCACTAAGACTTTTCTATTGGAACCGTCTAACCAACACATTTCAACGTAATTCTCATGCGGAAAAACATTTGTAAAGTACAGGTTTCCGGCTACCCAATCGATAGCTAACCCTCTTATTCCGTTGCTTCCAATACCTTCCTTCACGACGTGTTGGAGCTCGGTGCCGTTCGGCCTGATTCTGAAAATGCCATTCCACTGGCCGCGATTGAATTCTACCCAGTAAATATAGTTTTCGGCAAAGTGGACGTCGACGTGCAGGATGTGGTGGCCGAGGCCGGTGACCGGCACCATGGCTTCCGCGCTGCTATCCAAGCTGTATCCTCGAATGAGATCCAGCTGCGAGACCACCGCGAAAGTCTTGTAGGGTACACAGTTGACTTCGTTCTCCTTCCTGTAACCGACGGAGCAAGTGCACAGACGCGAACCGCCTTCGCTAGGGACGCAAATCTGCTCACACCCTCCGTTGTTCTGGGAGCAAGGGTGATGCATCATCTTCCTCTTTTGGTATATCGTCAGAGACTTGAGGTCGCTCTCGTTATCCAATATAGTCCTTATATTATCACCGTTCGGCAAATCGGCTTTTATAATTTTCTCGTGTCGCGGGTCCAAAACGAACATTCGTGAATCGAGAACCGCTATAGCTTTAGGGTACGAGATTGCGTTTGCTTCGGTCAAAATGGTTTTTCTGTCGTTTCCGTCTGTATTGACACTGTTGATGCTCGCAGGGTACTGCGTGCTAAAATATACGATTTTCTTCTCGACGTCCATGGTGATGGCTTCGGGTCTCTCGATTGCGTCTACCAGTACTACAGGGTTCGATCCGTCCATATTTGCTCTGCCTATTTTTGCTGGAACTCCGAACCCACCCTCGTCTGACCAGTAAATTTTTCTGCAAAGAAAAAGGTAAGCGATAATATTGCTATTGTTACTATGGCAGAAAGTTCTTCTTATGTAAAGATTCCATAGGTATATGAGACATAAATTGTGCTCTAAATTATTGTCATACTAAATTGGTGACAAGTCATATACATAGACCACGGTACTCACCCTTCGGTAGGATCTAAGCATATGCCCCTGGGCCTGGCGACGGAAGTCCTATTGCCGTCATTGGCCAGAACGATGGTCCTGTATTTGACTTTCCCATCGACCCTGACTAGTTCGATATTACTAGCAACTCTGTTGGCCAGGTAGAGGTTGCGGCCCAGCCAGTCGAAGGCCAGCGCCGAAGGGGCGCCGATGACGCCGGGGTCCTGGCCCAAGAACTCCGTCTTGTCGCCGCCGCCGTAAGGCATACTGTACACGGTGCAGTTCTCGTCGTCTTCACTGTCTCCGGATATGGACTGCAGCCAGTACAGCATGTGGCCTTGTCGGTCATAGTCAAGCTGGACACCTCCTGAAATATATCATCAATCATCTCATCTTTATATGAATCATAAAGAGAATAACTAGTGTGTAACTAACTAGTTCTTACCTTGAACACCAACTACTGAAGCCAGTTGACCAGCGCGGCCCGAACCATCGGGGGAGAAGTCAATAATTTGAGATCCCTTCAGTACCATGAGGTAAGCCTTCTCCTCTGTAAAAACAGTATAACAATAAAATTATGCCTTCAGTATTCGAAGTCAACATAAATAATGGAGGGATGAATTTTTATAATCATTTAACAAGTAACTTCGCGATAGTTCGCGGCCACTTGCGAAATGGTAGCTGTTCTAGTGTTCTGCAAATCGGGGCTCTCTTAGGTTTTAAATACAAATATTAGTAGTGGTAAGGCACACTGCCTTACAGAAGACCATTATGAAGTAACGGCACTTGTGGTATTGTGATTCGGTGAGTAAGTAAGAGGTACCATAACCCATTCCTCTATCGCATTCTTATTCCTAAATCTTCGATTCTATCAAGGTCAGCAACAGGTTCGCTCTGTTTTTTTTTAGCGTTCATATAGGCAACGATAGCCATCTATAATCAAGTGATTATAGATGGCTATCGTTGCCTGTCGACATTAAGTACGAGTAACATGAAATGAAAACACTGTATAGTGTAGCAAAAGCAATATTATAGAAGCTTACCTTCGATGCATTTTCCGTCCGGAAGGAGCTTAAATCCTGGTTTACAGATACAAGTATAAGCAATACTTGTATTGGGGCTCAATAGGCAAAGGTGTTGGCAAGAATCCTTCTTGCAAGGCGACGCCTGCGGCGGTTGCAGCGACGGATGATGCACGTGAATCGAGAGAGGCTGTGAAATCAAATGCGACACCACAGTTTGATTTGATCCCTTGAATTTATGGGCCGACAGCACTCGGTTTAACTGTCGGTCGGTCCAATACAATGTGTCTTCAAATAGAGTTAAGGAGTGGGGATGCAGCAAATAATGACTTCCCGCGAGAACTTGCTGCCGTCCGGAGCCATTATAGTAGCAGAAATCGATAAAATCTAGCTTAGAATCGGCAAAGTATACTCTCTGCGTAGCTGTGTCTAGAGTTAGGCCGTTCGGCCAGTAAATTTTGGTCGTAATGATCGCCATTCTCTGTGTGCCGTCCATTCCCACTCTCTCGATGCGCGGGTTCTCTCCCCAATCGGTCCAGAAAAGCCATCTCGCGTCGACCGCTGGGTCCAGGCACATCCCTCGGGGTTGAGTGATGTTTCCACTGATCAAAGTGGTCCTCGCACTGCCGTCCTCCTTCGCGACTTCGACAGTGTTCAGCTTGCTGTCCAGCCAGTAAAGGTTGCCGCCCACCCAGTCGTAGGCGAGTCCCTCCACCAGGTCCAGGCCGGTGGAGACGATCACTCGAGGTTCGCTGCCGCGGTCCAGTCTCGATATCTTCTTTAGTTTCATGTCAGACCAGAAAATGGTTCCCGTGTGCATGTTCGAGGCCGTCGCCACCACGTTTTCTACGTTTATCGGAACCCTCTCTAAGCCCTGCTCGTTGAGATCGGCGACCAGTATGGAGTGTCTGTTGGAAATGATCAAAAAGGCGCTGGAGTGGTTATCCGCCTTACACGAGTGCTTGTCGTGCCACAACTTGTAGCCGTCGACGCAGCCGCAGAAGTAAGAGCCCTTGGTGTTAATGCAGGTCTGCGAGCAGATTCCAGGCGGCGAACACTCGTCCAGATCCCGACAAGTGAGTCCGTCAGCCTCGAGCTCTTCGCCGACTGGACACAGGCACAAAGGTCCGTTCGGGGTCTGCTTGCATTCGTTCGAGCACAGCCCGCTCTGATGCTGACACTCAGCAAAGTCACAGCTGGCACCTAATAAGAAGATATTATTTTGTTACTTAAGTTTAACCAACACCTAATCGTGCATTAAATCTTATCGAGGATGGCATGTGTTCCAATTTCTTACGAAGTACGAAGAAATCATACATTATTTTAAATATTTTCGTACCTTCATCGGCGCCGTTGGGACAGTCCAACTTGCTGTCGCAGACTTGCGTAAGGTTGACGCAGCGTCCCGTGACCCCGGGACAGGCCCACTGGCCCGCGGGACAGCGGTGCGGGGGAGGGGTGCACGCGTGGCGCAGACTCTCGTCGGAGCCGTCGCCGCAGTCGTCGTTGCCGTCACAGATGTAAGCGTTGAAGATGCAGCGGCCGTTGTCGCAGCGATAGAGGCCTGGCGCACACTGCACGGAGCCACACTCGGCGGGCTCGTCCGACAGGTCCTCGCAGTCCGGCGTGCCGTCACAATACCAAGTGTTGGGGATGCAAATGCCGGAGGACCGGCACTGGAACTGCTTGTCTGCGGCGCACTGGTGTGGCGCTAGGGACGGGCAGCCGGCTTCGTCACTGCCATCGTTACAGTCAGGGATGCCGTCGCACTTATACGCCTCCTACATTTTCAATATTATACAGTGTGAGTTACAAACTTTAAGAGTATGGTCTTAAGAGGAGACGAATATGAGCTCAGATTTTACCTGCACGCACTGCTTGAGGTCGGCACACTTGAACTGCGTAGCGAGACAAGCGACCGGCGGGCAATCCGCTTCGTCCTGCTTGTCGAAGCAGTCGTCGTCTCCGTCGCACACCCAAGACGTGGGGATGCAGTGCCCGGTCCGAGGACAGGTGAACTGGAAGTAAGCGCAAGTCTTCTCGGCGCACTGCGTGCCCTCGTCGGAGCCGTCGCCGCAGTCGTTCTCGGAGTCACACTTCCAGGTGTTGGGCACGCAGCGGCCGTTGTCGCACTGGAACTGTGACGAGCTGCAGGTCACGTTCACGCAGGCCACCTCGTCCGAGAAGTCGCCGCAGTCGTTCTCCGTGTCGCACTTAAAGGTGGCGGGGATGCAGCGCCCAGACTTGCACATGAACTCCGATGCACTGCACGTTGTTTCTAGAAGGATATTTCATAAAAATTAGACCTGTGTATGGTAAATGGTACCTAATGTAATAATAACACAGGGTTACTAGCGTAAAAGACCCACTTGTGCAATTTTGCTCCTCGTCGCTGTTATCCAAACAGTCATCGTCACCGTCACAGACCCAACTCTTTGGTATGCATCTTTGGTTATTACAAGTGAAGTCCCATGAATTGGGACAGGCTTGGAGCGGTGGCTCCGAATTAGGATCTGGCACGCAGCTGACGCCGTCCGGAGCCAGCTTCTCGCCGTAAGGACAACCGCATTTCACAGTCAATAATTCAGTATTATTTCTCGGTATGGCGAAGCAAAGTTTTTGGCAGTTTCCATTGTTTCGAGAGCAGGGCTGCATGGGATCAATTTTCTGAACGGCTTCGCTGTAAACCTTGACGCCGTACAATCTGTTCGTCTGCGGCTCCCGAACCATTATATCCTCCTGCTCACCGGTAAGCTTATGCAGCCTGACGATTGCATCTAACCTCCAATCGGTTATGTACATGAATTCCTTGTGGATAACGATCGAAAAAGGATGTTTAATCAATCTCGAGTTGACGGTTTTAACGTCGGTACCGTCCAGTTTCGCATGCTGGACGTGATCCAATAGCGCATCGCACCAATACACCCTGTCGGCATCGAAATCCAAGGACAAACCGTTTGGCCAGCCTAGAGTCACGTTTTCAAAAACCAATAAACCGCTTCCGTCTGTATTCGCTCTACTGATGTTCGCGGGGCGATCCCACTCCGAGAAAAATATGAACCCTTTGTTCGGGTGCACGACAATAGCTCGTGGCCTTTTCAAGTCTTTAAGAAGTGTTCTCTTGTAGACGATGTTTCTCGTCGAAAGAACGTTCAGAGTGCCTTTTCTAGAGTCTATGTAGTACAGATTCTTCGAAGCCCAGTCTACGGCTAGACCTTCGACTCCTTCATTCTGAGAAGCAAGAACGATCTCCTTAGTCGTTCCGTTCCTGTGGACTCTGTAAATGACGTCTTGTAATACGTCGGAGTAGTAAATGTGTTCATCTCTATAGTCAAAATCTAGGCCGACGAACCTCGCTCTTCTAGACACCACCGGCAGGATGGCGTCACTGAAGCCTTCGATCACAGGATTTAGAACTTTTCCTTTGATAAATCTCTGTTGTGAATACATAAGGAACTCTCTAACGAGGTCGCAATTTCTGAGATCGGTCTCCAATCTATATCCTATATTGCAGGCGCATCGGTATCCGAGTCCGCCATTTAGCAGAGCCGTCACTATGCACATCTGCGAGCATCCGCCGTTGTTACTTCCGCAAGGGTTGTTCACATACGTCTGTTTCAGGGAGTGTATCACAGTTAAAGCTTTGGGGTCTCTGATGTCCTTCATCTTGTATATCGCCTGAATACTGGACGATCCTTCGTACTTGTTCACGGAACTGATGCCCTGCTTGGTTCCATCGGACCAGTACACTCGGTCTTCGAACAACGCCAACCTTGAGGGACTCGGAACCTGTTGCCCCCTGAGGACTAGAAATCTATGATTGCCATCGTAATCGACGGTCTCTATATAGTCGAGCAGGGAGTCGCACCAGAACACTCTGTGGGCTATGATGTCCACCGCTATTCCGGAGGCTTTATAAGCTGCCTCCGATACTATCGATTTAGCGTGGGTGCCGTCCATGTTCGCTCGAACGATCTGGAAAAATAAACATACATTAGTGCCGTATCAAAACTAAAAATCTAGCTCCTTCCCATATTGAAACGAAGTAAGTACTAAGTTATAAAATTGATTTAACTACATAGTGAAAGAATTTACTCCTAATTAATAAATTCTTTGAAGCTACAAGATTTTAAAAAGCCTTAAACGGTTGTTAACTATAAGTCAATTTGAGAGTGGTAAATCGGCATATTAACCACTAGCGACCATTTGTAACTAGTTGGCGTTAACGTTAAGCGTTAACAGGCTTTGGTGATGTTTTTTGGACGCATTTAGAGTACAGAGAGTGCCATAATATTCTGTGATCTACCATAATTCCCAGGTACCTACTTACACACTCAGTCATCACATCATCATATCATCACTCGCACCTTTGAATCATACCTTACACAGTGTTTGATAGTGGTATTACCTGACTACTATCTGCGACGAACATGAGGCCCAGAGTGGGATCGAGCGCCAAGTCCGCGGGGTTGGTGAGATTGGAGCCGAGCACGACCGCATGCCAGCGGCCGTCCAGTTCGAACACGTCGATCTTCTGGCCGATGGCGTCGGCCACGTACAGCTTGTCGCCCACCCAGTCCACGGCCAGCGCCACCGGCGACCACGAGCCCGCCACCGAGATGTCGCTGCCCGCGAACGAGGTGATGCCCGCCGGAGCGCTCAGCTGCTGCGAGTGGATCTTCCTGGTCTTCAGGTCCGACCAGAAGAGCAGGTTGCGCTTGTAGTGGTAGTCCAGGCCGGCGGCGGCCGTGGCGTTAGCCAAGGGGGACGGGGCGCGCCCGTGCATGTCCATCCGAGTGATGGCGCGCTCGTGCGCCAACAGAAGCGCCGGCGCAGCCTCCGCGCCTGCCGTGCAGCGCTTGCCTTCCGACAAAGTGTACCCGGGCGCGCACAGACACTTGTACGCTGAAATCGTCACCACAATATTAAATACTGGCTTTTGATGCAAAGTGTGGCCAAATGTTGACACCACAAATATAACGCAAGATAAATTAATAGAGCGCTAATTTATTCTAGCTTTATTGTTGAAAGTACATTATATAGTTTTTCCAATACAATAGTTATCCCTAAAAACGTGTATGTAAAACGTGTATGCAGTCTATCTGTGTATGCCTTAAAATTGCCTTGTGTTGCCTTGCCTATATATATTGTAAGTTTATTGTTTGTGCTGTTGGTGTACCTTTTGAAAAAAAAAAAAAAAATTTCATGATGATCGTTGGAGTAGTAAGGCGTGAAAAGATAACATACAAAGTTACTTCAGAACAGTAGGCTACCTACGTAAAAGCATTTTTACGTAGAACCATGAACCATCTCTCAAACACGTGTAACTCTTTTAAGTCATGTCAAATCATAAATATACAATGTGGCTTGAAGAGCGAATAATTGAAGCGACTTACATCCGGGCGTGTTGACGCAGAGTTGGTGGCAAAAGCCCCAATCCTTGCACTCGTCGCGGTCGGCACAAGTGCGGTTGTCGGCGGCCAGCGCCAGACCTGCGGCGCAAGCGCACGCGCCGCCGGCCGGAGACGCGACGCACTTGTACTCGCATCCCAGCGCCGGACACGACGCCGTCGCTGCGACACACAAGCTAACTCAATTCAAACAGTTCTCCATCTCTCTATTACTGGCACTATATGGCTGATTTGACCATGTCCGTCCATTTTGACCCGAGAGCGCTGCCCCAGTCAAACAGTCTACAACTAGCGAATACCGATGACGGCTTTGAAAAAAGTGGTTAAGGTTTAACGCTCTGTCTCAGGGCTCAACTTTGGAAATTAACTTTTCAAAATTGGCCCTGGCTTGGATATGGAAAGTTGGACGGCATGTGTGCTGTTTTATTTCGGTGAGTGTGTAAACTTTGCCAGAGCCCATTTCCCTATTCTACTACGGTCGGCAGCACACTTGCAGCGCCTGTTGCTTTTGTTATAGGCGACGGTAGCCATCTATCATCAAGTAGACCGTCAGCCTGTCTGTCGACCTTGACTTTTTGTAAAATACGTACAGCAAGCCGTCTCCTCGTCAGCGTTGTCCTCGCAATCCCTCTTCCCGTCGCAGAGTTGCGAGCGGGCTATGCACTTGTGCACTCCGCCGGGCCCTCCCTTGGGACACAGATACTTGTTGTCCGGACACGCGATGGCCGTGCAGTTGGTCTCGTCGGAGCCGTCGGCGCAGTCCTTGTAGCCGTCGCAGTGGTACGTGGCCGGGATGCAGAGCGCGTTGCTGCACCGGAACTGGCCGATGTGGCAAGGGGGGAAACTGCAGTTGGCCTCGTCCGAGTTGTCGCCGCAGTCGTCCTTGTGGTCGCACTTGGCGGTCGCATCCACGCACTTGTTGCCGGAAGCGCATCGGAATTGGTCGAGCCGGCACGCGAGCGGCTGGCCCGGGCACTCTTGTTCGTCTTTACCAGTCCTACAATCTAAATACCTATAATCAATAGATTCACTATTAATATTTTAAATAATGTTTTATCATTCATCAAATCTATACAGGCTGTTAAAATTAAAATTTTAAGAGCTATTAAAAACAGCTAAATTTGGTAATTTATTACATTGATTTTATTTTTATAATTATTAAATTGACCAATTGTTGCAAGCACATTGAATCCACTAGTATACTCGTATAATATTTACCCATCACATTTCTTGTCCTTGGATATGCAGGGCCCCTGCGAGGACACCTTGCGAGCGGTCGCTCCCTCCACGCCGCACTGGAAGTCGTCCGGCTGACACTTCCGGTACGCTGTCGACATATACACAAACTAATAAGCAAGATGGGAAAGGTCGAGAAAGCTACTATTAATCCGGGCACGCGCTCGACATTTCCCAGGGGAAGAGAGGAGAGCACATTAAATACATCTCCGTAATTGGTTCGCACCTACTTAACAGCAGCTTTATTTGAAACCCAATTTCGGTTATGCTTGATGAATGTCACAACAAATTACCTTCTTGATGAAATAGAATTAAAGATCTATTTTACCTCAAGAATTCTGTTTTTATCTCTTTAAATTGCTATATAGATATAATATTTATTACGTATTTACAAAACAGAAAACGGGACTATTAATTTGAACTAAACATATTATTACCAATTAAGTAAATTTTATTTTACATGTACGAGTATAACGAAACAACTTTAGAACTATACACACACACATATATATATACTCAGTTACTAACTAACGTAGGTACTTATAACAAAAAATAGTTATTACCTACTTTAATATATAGTTAGATATTGTTTAAATATTAAAATAAAAAATAAATAAAAAAAAACATGAAAGCTAAGCTATTGTTAAGCTATTTTTGAGAACTGAATAAAAGGCTTATCACTACGACCTTCGCATTCATCCACCGCTTCGGCTTATTGAGGTAATGGGTCCAGCGAGCGGATTATCGTACAACGGAGCATTTTGACTGTGATTTCTACCCCAACGTCTATACCTATCCGCTGTCTGATAGATATGTCCTGACCGAAGGTTTTCCGAAGGATATCCCTCAGAGAAATGTCATTATTTTAATGTGGATGAAAACGTCGGACATTTTTGTTACTTTGAAAGCATTCGAGTAGAACTGGTAATGTATTACGTGAGTTCATAATATGCAATCTAATCCTCGGGGCTGCTGCCCTCATTCGCGATGCAAAAATGTTCCGTAAACTTTTTGTGGAGGAATGTTTTAGTTCCGACGGAGATAATGTGATTTTCATAAAGAGTTATGTAAAAATCGGCCGATAGAGGACGCCTTTGAGAGTGGCCGGTGTAGCGCTAAGCCTTTGTGCCCGTTTCACACTTTTATGCTTCATTTTTGCTAACTTCACACGAGCGCCTAGCAAACATTCATGAAAGACAAGTAATTAATATACAAAGTGTATATTATATGTTGAATGTTTTTTATGTTAGTTTACCAAATAAGATTATCACAAGTAGAGGTATAATTCATTCATTCATACATTAGTTATACAACGCAGCAAAGATGTTGAGCACACCTGCCTGCTGTGTTTCGCAGTCATTTGGATAGCCAATCTGGAGACAGTAACCAGCCTCTTAGAGTCTGTGCTGTTGTGTTTCGGTGAGTGAGTAATAAATGCCATGCCAGTGCCAATCCTGCTATGGTCAGCAGCGTATTTGCAAAACCTTGGCTTGGCTTATGTTATAGGCGGCCTTAACATAAAAATAAAATTATAGCAGACGTAAAGTTCAATATTAGCAAACCATTTCTGCATGCATTAAATAATTTCACATTATGTTTCAATAATATTTTCAAAGTAGGTCCATTGCTAGCAACAATCTTTCTCTTTCCTTTATCGATATGTAAATATGCTTTTATGATATGGCTCGCCTCTCAGTGTTCTGGGATCAACAGCCTCGGAATTAAATCAATGCGCTATATAAAGGCACGTGCTCACGCGCGGCCCTTGAGACTTTGCTATATTGTTATATGCTCTGCTCAAGTCTTACACGGAGTATTATTAGCTTTTACTTTGTTCAGAGAGATGTTACTAAACAAAGAGATGTTGTACCCGTTTAAAGTTAACGAGTGATTTTTCTATTCGAATAATATTGAAAAAATTCGTGTCATAGATTCATTCCTACGCCGACATAACAGTCGGCTAGTGAAAGACGGTTCAAAAAAATAATGGGAAAAATTGAATTTATACATTTATTTATATTTATTGCTTTATATTTACATGCACATTCACTCATAAAAATAAAATATACACTAAGGAATTTTATCAAGTTTTTTTTTCTATTAAAAACTGTAATTGGTACACCTACACTACATTATTATACGTTTTATCCAAATTAATAGTGCCTTAGATTTTTTGTTAATAATTATATGAAAACTTGAACAATTATGTGTGTATTTTTTGAATCGTCAGGAAAGTACATACTTACTTATCTACAGAGGTGTCGGTTACGGCAACAGTGTCGCGAGTTCAATGGTTTTTTCATGCATGTAAAAATGCACAACGCGCCTAAATAAGTTTTCATTTCAACAAGATTGAGTAATATCTGTGGCCAGTCCGCAATTTGAAGTCAGTCCGAGTAACTCTGAAATTGTCTGCCTCGTGTTCGTAAACTTGGGGACAACAGATTTACATGAGAATAGCGCATCAAGCGATACGAAAGAAAAACGCAATTTCCACGCCATTAAAACTTGCCCACTTGTTGAAACTTGTCCGCGTCGCTGTGTTGAGCCCTGACGTGGAGAGCAATTGCACCCGTCTGTTCGGAGTGGTGTCGGCGCGGGAGGTCTACTTACTCTGGGGAACTCACTCCACTTCGTTTACGAGAGGAGTCCTCTTTAAAGCGAAATAGGGCGGCGTATTTTCTACAGCCTTGTTTGTTTAAAAGCATTGTATGGCGACGTGCACCGGATTGGTTTATGGAGGGATTTCTTCGGTATATTGTGAGCGTCTTAAAATGTCCTAAAATGTCCCCCTGAGAAAAAATATTAGTCGAAATCGCAAGTTCCACCGCACGGGACGTAGTTAAGTTATCAAACTTTTTCGAACTCGTTGAGGTTAAGCCGGTGTTAACTTTTATCGCAGTCCCTGTAGTACGTATTGCTGTCCGGGTAAAGTGGACTTTGCAGCCAAGCAAGAATCGGTGTCACTTTGATGATTTTGGGCGGTCGTTAAAAAGGTCAGTCGCCTTATCTTTTGCTAAAGAGGTTATCTTTTGATGATATTTTTAATTGGATAATATTGCGATCTTTAGAACTACTTCCGTTCTGAGTTGTTTCTCTCTAGCTTCACAATTTACTCTATGATATGGAATTCTTCGAGCGAGCCATAAACAAATCCGTGCATTTGGCATAGCACTTGTATGGTGTTGCTCGTGTCCTTTGGCGACGGTAGTCCCCTACCATCAAGTGGACCATCAGCCTTAATGATATAGAAAAGAGAAGGACTCACCGCAGTCGGCTTCGTCGGTGCCGTCGACGCAGTCCACATGCATGTCGCAGCGGTAGTGCGGCGGGATGCAGTAGGTCTTGTTAAACACGTATTGGCCGCACGTCAGCTGCCCCGACTCGCACTCCGGTGGCGCTGAAAATATTTATTTTTCCTTCACAAATATTATACATACACGATATATCGTACAAGATATATGTTATTTCACGTATGAACTATTTTGTTTGAAATAGTAACAAACATTCATTATAAAGTTTTGTATAACATTAGAAGAATTAGAGATAAAAATACTTGGGCACTCTTCGTTTCATAGGTTCCAATATATTACAAAAGACTACTGTAAAGTAGCAACATGTCCCATACATGTTGCTATACCAGAGAACATTATCCTATCCCCAATTTGTCTTACCTATCAAGGTAGGCCTCACATGCATGCCCTCTAACGTTGATTGTGTTAATAGGCGACGGTAGTGACGTACCACCAAGTCAGGCGTCAGGCTGTCTATCGATATTTACAAAAAAAAAATCTGCTGTGGTTTATTAAATCTGTAGGATTAAAAAAACATTTACTAGACACATTTAGCGCGGCTCCGAATAGTTGTCGCTCATCAATCAATCAAGCTCTCTTCAAGGTTGGTATTGGTTATGGATCGGTACTACGCATTTAGGTACAACAAATATACGTTCATCCATAAGAAAGTTAGTTATTAAGTCGACGCCTTTAGTAATATTTACTAAAACAGGCATTTCATTTGTAGGTACATACATAGCGATAAAAAAAAACACAAAAAGAAAAAAAAAACATTACATAGTACAATAAAAATGCAGCCTAAATTGTATGGGTGTCAGCGCCATGTGGTATTTTTTTTTCATGGATAAACAATTTCAAAAAGAAATATTTCAGAAAACTTTCAATCCTGAAAATATTAAATCTTCCCATAATGTAAAATTATGGGAAATGCGTAGTAGATGCTATCACTGTTGTCAGTAAATATTTGTCTATTAAATATAATATGTACTATGGGTGAGAGTATAATTATTATACAGAAATTAAATTAATAAACTCTGTATTACGTGATAATAATCTACATATAATTTTACTAAAACTAGTTATAGTTTTAAAATTTAAAGTTAACTATTGTGAAGTTTCGTGTGTACACGAGATTGAACGTAAGCTCTGGTTTTTCCTAGAAAAGTGGAGTAAAAAAGTGTGTAACACTTTTTATTTGATGTAGGATGCATCGGGCCCCGTTGGGGGCCTTTTTCCCCAACTACCTGCAAAAAATTGCACGTGCCTTGCTTGCAGCTCGTCAAATGTGCAATTATTTAAGTTTATTTAGAATTTCAACTTTTATAGTTCGGTCTTTATATGACGAAGTGAGTACAACTCTCTGAGACATGAACCAGAAGAGTAGGTACGTGTTGTTGAAATTAATTCATTTGTGAATAGATAGGTTTGTGCACTGCGCTCACGAATTGACACAGCTTCTAATTTATCTAATTCATTATTCATTCGTTAATTAATATAACTAGAACTCAGTCCACAAATCTCTGTTGAGACAAACGCATATTTAACTACTTGTGATATAGGATAAGAGATGACGCGTATAAGTATATCATGTCATGATAGGATTATTCAATTAATATTATGAATGGATCCAGCTAGTAAAGCTGCAGTTTAAGCTGTAATAAATTTAGAAGGTTAGTTGTAAGAGTACTCACGACACGACTGGAACTCATCCTCGCCCTTGTCGCAGTCGCGCTGGTAGTTGCACACCCACAGTGAAGGAATGCACTTGCCCTCGGGGCACCGGAACATGCCGCTCGGGCATATCGTGTCCACTGCAACACATCATCACACATGTTAGGGATGGAGGCCAATACATTTTATAAAGAAGGCATCACTTAGATTAGGTTCCCACTACGCCGGACCGGCAATGTTGCCGGAAACACTTACTCTGATCCGAGCGTTGCGCCGCCGGAGTGACAAAAGGCCCATAAATTGTACAGCCACTGGACTTTCCGGCAGTTTTACCGGGCCGATAATGTCGCCGGACCGGTGTAATGTGAACGAGTTCTAAGGGGGTGGCTACTGCCACCAAACGGCAGTGTTGCTCAGTTCAGAGTAGTCACTACAAATTTACCAACTAGTTAGCTGTGTCCTGCGGTTTCGCATGCCGTTTAATTTAAATTAAAAAAAGCATATACATGTCGGGTTTTTTTTCGGTAATGACCGTTTCTCTTCGGGCCTTAGCGTTCTGTTTGACTTTTTTTGCTCGGCTGCTAAGGGTCTTAACGAGCTGATAAATGGCCTATAACTCTCCTCAAGAATTGGTCTTTCTAATGCAAAAGTTTTTTTTTTTTAATTACGTCTAGCACAGGGATTCCCAAAGTGGTCGATATCGACCCCTTGGGGTCGATATCGGTTTCCTAGGGGTCGACATAAACGAAAAGTGATTTTGGGGGTCGACGAGGTCTAAAAATCGACCCCTATTATATTAACACAAGTTCTTATTTAAAACTTTCAAGATAGGTAAGTAGGTAGTTACTGTATTGTTTATGTTGTGTTACGTGTACTAAGAATAATTAATATTTTTGTAGGAAATAATGTTCCAGGAATGTAAAGTTTCAAGTTCGTACAAGATGAAAAACTCGGCAAGTCTATGTGGACAAGTTTGTGCAAGATTGAGTTGGAGCGTACGTCTTTCAGCGGCGTTTTGACTTGCTCTCTATTTGACGATAAAGTGCTTATCACACTATTCAATTTGAACGATTCCTATTTAGGAATCTAAGTAGTGAGCTCGTGATCACACTACGCTAAATTGATTTCTAAATCGAAGATATAGAGTTGAAAATGGATAAACTCTTAATTGAATCCAATCTGTTCTAACTGCGATCACACCTTCCGATTTCCTAAATTGGAATCGTTCAAATTGAATAGTGTGATAGCGGCTTTACGCGAATTAAGACGAACGAATTCATGATCAAGTCCAAACATGTTCCTGATATTTTACTATTTAACGAGCTTGCATTTAGGTTGAAAGTTCATTTGCGTTTTGAAATTCGTTGGAGCTTGAACGATAAAAACTCATATAGCTAAGTACTCATTTATTTCAAGAGATTACAAACTTATTACAAAGCTAAATTAAGTGAAGTAAAGTGACTGAAAAAGTGTTAAACACAACATACAACATATTTTAAATAGGTATGTATAATTGTATTTGTAAAAATTACTAACACTTAAGTCTTTGGTTTTCGTTCTTATTCTACCTAATTACCTAATACGAAGTTTCTATACCTAATTACCTACTGTAGTTACTTCCCAATATAGGTATCAAAGTTTATCAAAGAGTAAGTCAGTAATACTTAACAAGAATCCATTAACTGAGTGTGATAAAAATAAGATAGTGTGCAAATTTAACAGTTTATTATTGTTTTTTATTTAGGTTCCTTATTTTTTTGTTTGCAGAATTACTGAAAGTTTTATGATGGCGGACACGAAAAAAAAATGCAGACAATACAGTTTGGACTACTTGAAGTTCGGATTTATTGCATCTCCATCAAATCAACACTTCCCGATGTGTCTCATATGTGAAAAAGTATTTAGTAACGATGCCATGAAGCCTTCAAAAATGGATGACCACTTATCAAGAGTACATGCTAACAAAAAAAGTAAGCCCTTGTCATATTTTCAAGCACTGAAAGAAAAACTAGACAAAAGGCCATCCATAGGATCGATGTTTGCGTCATCATCTATTCGAGACAATGATGGTTTACGAGCGTCCTATAATATATCTTTACTAATAGCGAAGTCGGGGAAACCCCATACAATTGGAGAGCAGCTTATCTTACCAGCCATTGCGGAGGTCCTTAACAATGTATTGCACAAACCCGCACATGATATTTTAAAGAGAATACCTTTGAGCAACAACACCGTTCAGAGACGCATAGATGAGATGGGACGCGATGTGGAAAACATTTTATGCAAGTTCTTACAGACCCGCAGATTCTCTCTCCAGTTGGACGAGTCTACATTACCCGGCAATGAAGCTCTATTGTTAGGATATGTTCGATTTATCAAAGATGAAAATATGTGCCAAGAACTGATTTTTGCTGCATATTTAGAGACTGATACTAGAGGAGAATCGATTTTTCAGGCCGTGGAACATTTTTTTACTGATAAAGCTATTCCATGGAAGAATATTGTTTCTGTTGCGACTGATGGTGCACCGTCTATGGTTGGTCGTCATCGTGGCTTTATAGCTCACTTAAAGCGACAACTGCCTGATGTACTGGTTATTCACTGTGTGATTCACAGGCAGCATTTAGCAGCAAAAAAGCTGAGTCCTAGATTGCATAAGTCTTTACAATATGTAATAAATGCTATCAACAAGATTCGAAGCAATTCTTTGAACTCTCGGTTATTTGCTCAACTATGTGACGAAAACGACGAAGTCTTTACTCGGTTACTTCTGCACACTGAAGTTCGCTGGCTATCAAGAGGCTCTTGCTTAGAAAGATTTTCAGCCCTTTTTGAATCTGTGTTGGAGTTTTTACAAGAAAAAGATCCGAATTTGAAAGAAAATCTGAACAATTGTAAAACAGATATTTATTACTTGACTGATATCTTTGGAATGTTCAACAAAGTTAATTTGCAACTACAGGGTGATGATCTTAACTTGATTAAAACAAAATCAATAATATCGGCCTTCGTGGGTAAACTAGTTCTTTATAAACAAAATTTAGGCAGAAAAGAATATTCGCAGTTTCCGCATTTGTCAAAATTACCAAAAATGCTTCAAGATGATGACATTTTATTATATGTTACTCACTTGGACGCATTACACAAGGATTTTACGGAGAGGTTTGATGATCTTTTAAATTTACAAATTCCTCAATGGATAATAAATCCGTATAACACCACAGCCATAGAAGAAGCCAATGTGATAATGCAAGAAGAGTTGATTACCATCAGCACAGACGAAGAGCTTAAGCAAAAGTTCAACCAAGGCTATCAGAAGTTCTGGTTGCAACGCAAAATTGAAACACAGTATCGTACATTGTGGAACATTGCTGAAAAATACCTTATCGCTTTTCCATCATCATATCTAGTTGAAAAAAGCTTCAGTGTGGTAACAAACATTTTGACAAAACAAAGAAACCGTTTGAAAATCAACGAACGTGGAGATTTAAGGCTGCAACTCACTAATATTGAACCGGATGTAGCTAGATTGGTAGATAGTCACCAGGTTCATCCATCGCACTGAATGTTTTATTTTCTCTTTGCGAATTAATAGTTTTTAAAATATAATTTCCTACCAACTTAAGATGCTTTATGTATTAATTTGTAATAATTATAAATTAAACTTGATATTTACTGAATTGGATTGTCTTTTTATTTTGTTAAATTTTGACGAGAAAATGAAATCAACTTCACTCACTTAACCAAGTGCAAAGTTTTCTAATTGGCACCTTAGTACCTAGGTATTTTGTACCAATAGGAAAAAACTAAAGATAGACTAAGATAGATAGCTGCTTTAAGTTAGCGGACCATTATGAATAAGGGGGTTGGTCTTAAAAGTAGGTAATTTGACCATGGGGGTCTGAGGTAACAGTTCATTGTTGAAAAGGGGTCACTTGTCCAAAATAGTTTGGGGAACCCTGGTCTAGCAGTTCCAACGACTAGCGCGTTCAAACAAACGAAAGAACTGTTTAGTTTTATTATATTAGTCTAGATACACGAGTATATTGATGCAAATTTATTGGTTTTGGCCCCATTTTACGTTAGTTTACTGCAAGTTTTTTTGTTACTAGTACAAAACAGACAGAATCTATGTTATAAAGAAAAAATAATCTATTAATAGTGAAGATGATTGCGTTACAATTGACTCCGAGTCTAAGATGGCTCTGGCAATGTGAAAGTACCCGGTGGGTACCTACTCTATTAGCACAGATAATAAATTATTAATTAATTAGGTAATAAGATGTAGTAGAAGGTGTGATAAAATAGCACTTGACAGCCTACATTCCGGGCCCTTTATAATAAAAAATAATAGAAAAACTACAGTTGTAAATGCGTGAGCGTGGCCCAATTTCATAATCTAGTGTACCAATGTTCATCTTATCGAACTGCTCGAAGTATTAACATAACAACCAGTTAACAATTACAGCCTGATTAATATTTTACTGCTTAGCAGAATGAGGGCAACGTTGTTATTAAAACGCAAATCTAACAACATGAACAGAATCGCAAAAGAAAGTATATTAGCCGGAGGTATTTCGTTATATTGAGGTTGGGATTTATATTTCATTTAAAACATAGACTCGTTATAACCTGCATCTTTATATTATATTATATTGTAGAACTGGTGTTTTGTTTATTGGAAAAATGAAAATATGTCCAGGACATATAAATTTGCTTTTGTTGTATGGTATTGTCTTGTTATATTATGTACTTATGTATAGTTATTTTAAAAATGTATGATTTTAATTAATAGACTTAAGAGTACCTATCTAATTGTCATAGGTTGTAAAGTTTACCGAGTCTGCTCCTGCAGGGGTGCAAGGTCAGTTTCATTCGTACCCCTAAACGCCCGCTACCCGCCCCCTACCCTCCCCCTACCCTCATTCGTCTGTCTGAGCGTTTCAGACACTTAAATTGTTTACCTTATAGTAGTAATAATGAAAAAAGCTATTGGAAGCAATGAAAAATTCAATTTGAAGTGAATGATATTCATTTATGTCATTAAAAAAGTTTGCAATAAAATCTAAAATAAAAAGTTACAAAACATAGTGTCTGAGGAAAGCAATCTTTTATGACATTTGTTTTACATCTTCTTTTACATTATTTTACATACTTCCCACCCTTTATCCTTCTGTATGTACGCTTGATCTTTTAAACTACGCAACGGATTTTAATGCGGTTTTTCAATAGACTATAGAAAAGAGTGTTAAACGAGGTAGGCTTTTATATATAATTTGCAGTAAAAAACTGCACCTGTGCGAAGCCGGGAGCGGGTCGCTAGTAGGTAATATTAAAAGCACAATTACAAACTGGTATTGAAATGACACACAGCTGGGGTCTCACATTACTCTATGTTGCGAAGGCGAAATGTTGCCAGCAATGAAAATTCCAATTTGTGCTCTGTCGACAGCAGTTTGACAATTTAAATTTGGTCGGCAACTCACCGATTGATTTACGAGCAACATCCAATTTTAGATTGACATGAACACGTTTTGTTCGCCAATATCGTAAATTGTTTTCTACGGATATTTTATGATGGATTGATTGCTATGTGGGCTTCATTTTTTTAAAGGGAAATTAACTATTTTCATTGGACACAAGATGTAACGAGGTGAATTTATTTGTCTAAATACATGGAATACTTTTATTCCGGCAACTCGTTCTAATAAGAAATGTAATTAATTCAGTAGTTTTGTAGTGCCGCACAGCTTATATAGTTCTGAAACATAAATGGGAGATACAAAATGATATAGGTACATCTCCTTCGGGACTAAATAAAATAATCTCCTCAAGGTTGCCTCATTGAATTGCGCAACACACGTAGGTATCTCATCCGACAACCTACAGAATAAAATAAACCTTAATACAATAGTAACAAGGGCTATAAAGAGTATAGCCAACTCATGTTGGCGGCAGGCAGTCTTCAATCTGAGCTCATTCGTTCACATTCGCATTCATTCGTTCATCGGTCTGTTGAATAAAAGATGTCGGTCGGTCCTCGGGGCCGGCTAACGAGGCGGAGAAATGACGCGGTATTAAGGTAAACACTGCCCATTCAGATGCCGATGGCTACTTAGCACGATATCAATCTAATTCATTCATGATGCTTTGTTTCTGTGCTCCAAAGAGTGTTATTGTTTGGGGTGGAGAACTATGGTAACTAACTACAGGCCTTGTAAGACAGTTTAACATAGCTGAACGAGTTAAGGAGAGGGCTGAGCTTGGGGTTACTCTGCGAGATCGAATCAGGGGCGAGGAAAATCGTATTAGTAAGTTGAAGTGGCATTTATTGTGGGTACTACATTATATGGGCAAGACACATATAATGTAGTACCCACAATAAAGGCCACTGGTCTTAGAATAATTTTTAAGAAAGAAGGTCTTAGAAGAAAGAAGGTCTTAGAAGGTCTTAATCTTTCATGGAATAATTTTCTTCTTGGCTTTCTTGGCCAAGATTTCTTGGTTTTGGACGTTCTACGACGGAATTAATAACATTAAATTAAAATACTGTAGTTTTAAAAGTTAGGTAATACATTAAAAATGTAAATAAAGGTAAACCTTGTTGCACGATAATTAAGTTCAAAATTTCGTCTCACTTTAAATGTTATTGTATAAATATGTTCAATAATAACATTGAATGTTTCAATATTTGCAAGTGAGCTGAAGATAAGAGTGCTCACTTTAATATCGTAGATGAGACGAACGGCGTTTGACCCGATACTCGTATTTCTCTTGGGAGAGAAAAAAATTGAAGTCTGTGATAAAGTTCACAAATTTTCAAGTTCACTCTTTGAAGAACACATAAATATTGTAGACCTGCAGTTTTCAAGTAATTTCATTTCTTCCTAATTATGTTTCAATTAAGCGTTTAATCATACAAATCAAGAGATGATACCCACCTATTACACACATACAGATAAAAGGTACCGAGATAATCTATAAATATTTATATTTATAGATTGTTAAACAAAATAAAAGTAACAAAAGTAACAAAATCTATCAAAGGTTCTAAATAAAAGCTGGATCTACATTCAATAAACGTGCAAAATAATTCCTCAATTAACAAAAAATATTGAACAATAAATAAACATTCAAAGTGAAGACAGGGATGTTAACAAATTAATTTAATATAAATTAATTAATCTAACTATTAACAAATTGATTAACTTAATTAATTAACATATACAGGGTTTTTCAACAAGAACTTTGTTTTGTAAATCAAAATAAAACAATGAATTTAGATGACAATGATTAAAATTTTTATTGTATTAAAAAAGTAAGGTTTGGCAATTAGGAATGAAATATAATATCTGATAAATGTCCACCACGGCCACGGTTACAGATGTTGATTCTTTCATCAAAGTTTTTAATAACTTTTTGGCAAAATGGCGGGTCTATTTCGTTAATCACTCCACTAATTTTAAGTTTTAAGGCTGCAACCGATTCTATTGGTTCCGTATAGACTCTGTCTTTAACATCACCCCACAAAAAATAATCCAGCGGGGTTAAATCACATGATCGAGCTGGCCACTTAACAGCTGAATTTCGTGAAATTATGCGATCGGGAAATTTGGTTTGCAATAAATTCATTGTTTCGGTGGCTGTGTGACTTGTGGCACCGTCTTGTTGGAACCACGTGTCAGTGATATCCATATTATCAATAATAGGCCAAAATTGAGTTGTTAACATCTCTCGATAGCGTAATCCATTGACCGTAACCGCATTTCCAGCCGAATTTTCGAAAAAAAACGGCCCAATCACGCCTCCAGACCACATAGCGCACCATACAGTGACACGTTCAATATGTAAAGGCTTCTCAACAATCTGTCTTGGATTTTCAGAAGCCCAAATGCGACAATTTTGCTTGTTGACGTAGCCTGACAAATGAAAATGGGCTTCGTCTGAAAAAAAGATTTTTTCAGAAAAACCAGCGGGTTGTTCTTGAATAAATTGAGCGAATCTACGGCGATGTGAATGATCGTCCGGCTTCAATTGTTGCACTAGTTGCACCTTGTAAGGCTTTAAAACCAAATCCTTACGCAGAATTCGCCGTGTGGTTGTTGTGGATAACCTCAATTGTTGAGAACGTCGAGGAATTGACAAATTCGGATCTTCTTCAACACTGTGGCTCACGGCTGCGATGTTTTTACTTGAACGACCCGGTCGAACACGCGTTGGTGTTGGCACATTATGTACCGAGCCTGTCGACTCAAATTTATTGAGCAAATTCTTAATAGCGGTCTCAGAAGGACGATTATGTTAACCGAAAATATGCCGAATTTTACGAAATGTAACTTTTACAGAACCACCATTTTCATAGTGAATTTTTATTATTTTAATGCGATTTTCAAGTGAAATTGAATTCATTGTAACAATTGCCCAAGCTTCTACTACAGATATGTCAAAAAACGGAATGTCAAAACCGTCATTTAGTTCCGGTGTGACCATATTGAAAAACAAAGTTCTTGTTGAAAAACCCTTTATTTGGGTCAGCAAGATGGTTTGCTACAATAATATAGTATAGAGCTCAGTAGATAAAAATAATAGCTGTACATCTCTTATTTTATGGAGTCTAGAACTAGGGAATAAAAGTTAAGTAATATTAAGTAAGTTTGAATTGTGAAGGTCACTATTTTTATTAAATTGGTCTAAAATTTTATAAACTTACATTAAGTTTGCTTTTTTAGATTAATTTCCGTGCGATTTTATAGAATGGACTCTGGCATTCGTTAATACTTATTCCTCGTCGAAATAAATCGCACAGATGCTGTTATTTCACCACGATCTTTTGCAAGGAGTGCTGAACATTTGAGGATCAGCTTGCACCCAACAGTACCTCTACCATGAGTTATAATGACCGCACTCGCTAGCGAGCGTAAAATATTTATATGGAAAATTGTCAATTTGACATTGACAGTTGACACTTTTCATATAAATGTTTTACGTTCTCGCTAGCGAGTGCAGTCATTGTAAACTCATCGTAAAGGTACTGGTGTATGTAAGTACGGAGCGAATAGTTTGGCAACGAAAACATCGACGCGCGACGCCATTTTGCCCACGACACACCGGAAGCGGCCCAACTTCCGGTGCGACGCATTTCCGCACTGCATTTACTATAACATATTAGACCTTATCTTCCCAACGAGTCATTGGTATTCGTCGCGAGAAATATTTAAAAAAATATGCGAGTAATCACCACATTTTTAAAATATAGAAAATTTCGTCAGTTTAGAAAAACTTGGGCCTTAGCACATCAAATACACTTGGAGTGATAATCTTGTCATCTTGTCTCTATTGTCCATTAGTCAAGTATTCATTATCTTGTAGGTGGACATGGGTGGACCTAGTGTGTAGGTAACTTTCATACGTCTACGTATGATCTCCTCATTCCTGATTATATCCCACAGAATAATCGCAGGCATAGCTCGTTTAGCCAGGTATTATGTAATCTATATATGCTTACTATTAAGGCAGAAATAATTTAAATATTTGAGCCGTAGGACGTCCACGTCTCCCCAAAATTTTCTATTAGAACCGGCCAGAAGCAACTTGGATCTAGAGTAGAACTTTAAATGTCTAAGAAAGAAAAACCGTCAACCTGTCTTCACTTGAATGATACTGATAAGTCGTAAACTGAGAGCCCGTTCGTTCGTATATTATTTCAAGGGAACTATTATTATTTATTTTATTCAATGTTTTCCATAGAAGCAGATAATAATTTGCAAATTAATTGAAGTACGGGTGTCTCATCCATTGCGTGTTTCCATTTATGAAAATAATTGGTCAATGGGAAAAGGCATGAGATAGCAAGGATAAAAAAAGGATAAAGATAGATAAAAAACCAATAGCCAGAATCTTTCTTACCAACGATAAAATGATGATACTTAAGTATAGAACGTAATAATACGAATATTAATAGATAATAATAAATCTCAGATTGTGTGTGACAGCTAGATTTTAACAAGTTTAGATACCTATCAATCAATACCTATGCACAATCTGCTGCAACTATGGTGTATAAATATTTGATGATATTAAGACAATTACATCGCAATGAATATATGCAAATGAAAAATGGATATATTATAGCGAATTAAACAAATCGGAAAGCAATAAAATGAAAATTATAGTAAGTAAATTTTAAAATTGACAAGCAATACTACAATTTATTAAAATGTGGCGTAATAACAGTTTCGGTATTAGTATTTAATCATAAATTTAATTAGTGACATTAGTAAGACAATTTGCCAATGAAATAATATTATATTACTAATTCAAAAAAGATGTCTACCAGAGTTGATTCTGTTCATTTGGAATAGGTTGAGCTCTATTTGTCTATTAAAAACAAACCTCAGTTAAAGAGTAGAGTGAAACAATCTCGTAGAAAACAAAGTATATTTTGGAGCAAGCGCTTCGTGGGGATTGTTTTTAAATTTCGTTACAGCAAACAGCAAACTTGAAACCAGACCGGTGATGTCGCACGACCGATGTGACAGGGACGAATGTATACGCGACCCGTTAGTGAGAGCGAGATGGAGCTAGACGGAGCGCAGACATGTTTCCACACAATCAAATAACTTCATAACTCTATTTGCTTGGATTTTGATGCCTCATATTTATTGTCTCCCATTATGTTATTCTTGAAGATGATTTATCATCTCATTGGACTTTTATATAAAACTTTTTAAGGCTGACAATTCTGTAATACATCATTTCAACTTAAACGGTTTAGGTAGCGTACACGAATAAATTAATAGACCTGAAATGGTCACTATATGAAAAAAAATCCTATAAATTTTTTTATAGGATAGATATTAATAAATTGTGCACTTAAGATATCTTCGCTTTCTATGGATACTGTCTTGTCGTCTCCTAATCGAAGACCTAGAATAGACAAACAAACTCTACCAAAAGTACCAAAACCGTTAAATACATATATAAAAAGTGCCTAAATTAATTAAAAGTTTCCGATCTAACTTAATTATAAAAGTTGTAGGTATGTTATATTAGAAAAGTTTGTATCGTAATACCGAGAAATGAAATAATTGATGGCAAAAAAATTATTTAAAAAATTCCCTGATGTTTTTTCAACACTGTTCAGGTCATCTACACAATGAAGAGGTCCGCACCCCATTCTGCGGCGCTACGCTATTCGAGAAAATGTTAAATTGAAAAGAGGCCATCAATAAAAGTGACAATCAGCATCCATTCGAGGAGACATTTAGCCCATAACTCGACTCAGCCATTTCTGTCTCCTTATATAAGGGGCCTCCCTTATTTGCACGCAAAATGCCTATAAAAAGTATTTAGATCGCCCCACATACATCTTCACTGCGATCCTGTCGTTCGGTTCTAAGTTTAAAGTGAACAGCGAATTCATTTTTCTAATAATTTTGTTAATCAATGCTAATAATAATGGGTCTATGGGTCGGTCATGGAGTAAGTTACTTTGTTTTCAGAGATATCGTGTTTATAGGCTCTATACATGATACTGAAACTAAATTGACCATTTTTAGAATTTTTTTCTGTATGTAAGTATGTATGTTCCTCCATAACTCTGAAACGAATTAACTGATTTTCATGAAACTTGGTAGATAAACATTTAGACGTACAAGATACAGGATAGGCTACTTTTTTTCTTTTTCAACGCGGACGAATACGCGGGCTAGTTATAAATAAGCGAATATTTTAAACGTTTATAGATTAGTTTAAAAATAATCTATAAAAATATCTATTTTTGATGCTCAAACTTTACGTTATCCTATATACTTCTCAAAATGATCGTTTCTCTACGAGGGTTGGCGACCATCATGGCTATCTTAACCTCGAAACCTGCTGCAGGAAAGAGGCAGCGAGTGCTAATACCAAACCACCCTCTTACATTCTTCAAAAATCAAAATCATATTTCTGAATATGGTAGAAATCTTGTTGTAAAATTTAATACTTACATATTGTATGTTCCACATATTCAACCTACAAGCGGTGTGCAAATTAAAAAACACGATTATTACGTGTATATTAAAACCAAAACGTCTTTCTCCTGTCTCTGCTAAGTTTGCTAAGGATATTACAGTATATGGTATCGCCCCTCATTATGTGCCCGAAATGTTGCAGATTGCTATTCTACTTTTAATTATTTTTTTAGTAATACTTTCATTCCCTTTCTCATCATATGAAACACCTTATACCTAACTATTTTGGTGACTTTTTGACGCAAGTAGAAAATTAAAAACTGTATATTGGTTCATAGTTAACTTCAAATTCGCGGACATCTTGTAACATGTACCACACGTTGGGTTGCAACCAGCGAGCCCTTCTTCCATATTCGTTACGTATGCTCTATTTATTTTCATGCGAGTATTTCTCGAGACGACGAAAACATTCCTCGCACTCTTTATTTTTCACATCCGCTTTATTATCTGACTAATATTATTAATGCGAAAGTTTGTGAAGCAATTTGGGATTTTGAACTACATAGTTCATTGTGCTAGATTGGTGAGGATAGTTCTGAAATACACTATAAAGGTACATGGGCTATCGTTAAAAAATCGTTCGGGTGAATGCGAGAGCACATAAATCTTTCATCTGTAGAAAGCTACACTATCAGCTAGTAACACAGACTTTATTTTATTTTTATTTATTTTTAAAATTTTATATCCACGAAAATTACAATAATATTATAATATATTATTATGTTTATAGTACTTATCATTACCCCACAAAAATGTTCAAGAGGCTATACGTCGAACTTATTATAGTTAAATCACAATAACAGTTTTTTGTTCAAATTAACCAATAAAAACATGTGATGAATCGAAATTGCTGATAAATAGGCGAGAAAAAATGAGTGAAATATAATTCTGATGTGAAATATTGCATGACATGATTGATTATTGGCAACCCCGTTTACATATTTTGTTGTGACAGTTACCCCCACCCCTCTAAGTAAAGTACCTAGGTATACGAGAATTAATTCACACTCGCGCCTTGGAAACATTTCAATCTGGGCATTTTCCTGTCGGTACTCCCGCAGATAGTATACGCTGTCAATTCACAATAATGAATACTCCCTTTACACATTTAAAGAATCCATTGTCAATTGGAGTGAAAGGTTTTTATTTTCTCGTGAAAAAGACGGCTTAAAACGAGTCGACAGTACGAGAGGAAAACCTAATAGGGGTTTCTTGGAGCATACCGGTTTTATTATTTCGATTTATTCTATCGTCGACATTTCGATCTATTTTTGTGAAATAAAAATATTTAATTAACTGCTCCATGTACCTACATAAATTTCTCTAGAGTTTATTATTTTGATACGAAAATAAAAGTAACTTAGTTTAGAGCTATCTATGTAGTAAAGTGTGTGTATACTTTTGCAATTTCCGATGATTCTTTCTTTTAACTTATTGTTGAAATAAAAAGCAAGTAACAGTACTATAGTACTATATATGTATACAATAAATAACAGTACTAGCGTCCATCTTTTGACAAAATGTCAATACAAGCGAACGGATAGTAGAGGCAGTTTGTTGTAAAAACAAAGGCCAAAGTACAGAAAAAAAACTATTTTCGCATTATAAATTTAGTTTTTTCTTTACAGACAATAATTCTCTTTAACTAAATCTATAAGAAGCAAACTAAACTACATACTTTATAAATAATTCACAACACAGAAATAGAAAAGAAGTTGACGCACTCAATGTAAAATTCATATTGAAAAAAAGGATAAACAAGCAAAACTAAGGTTTGGTGCAAGCACGCTACAAAGTAGACCAGAATATAAGATATTTTGTTTGGGTCTAATCACTGTTCGTAGTCTTTTAAAATGAGATTATTTTTTTATAATTAATATGAAATTATTTTTTTATAATTAATATGAGATTATTTTTTTATAATTAATATGATCCGTACTACACGTGAGTGTGTCATAAAATCATCCCGAAAGTAAAGTGGAAAAGACTAGACAGGTAAACACTACACACATACACACACACTACAAGTGCCCTCTACAGACGTACCTTTGAAGCGGATTTTTTTAATAAATGTCTTTGGAAGTCGAGCCTTCATTCGCCCGAATCGTCCTGAAAAATATTTCCAAAGTTATCTGGGCGTAACGCGTCAACATCTATCTTCACTTTGCTAATATTAAAAATACCATATTTGAACACAATCTAACGTTAACCTCTGAACTTTCATCCCAATTGGATGAAAATGGACAGGTAGGTTAGGTCCTGACTGCATAGGATACTTTTATAAGCTTAGTTTAAATATTCGTATCGTATCGTAATAGATTTATTTAAAAAATATTATCTCAAAAAGAACTGGATAGATAGATTAATTAATAAAAACATTATTTATTGCATAGGACTAAATTTTAATCATTTACTTTATGTACTATTATCAAGAATGCATATTTTAAGAGGCCGTTGTTACTGGCAACAAATCTTACACTTGCCATATAGAAATAATCAGCTATCAGTCTCAAACAGCTCCATCAGTTGTATTTTCTTTTAAATTTCTAAAATTTATTGGGGTTCAATATGATTTTAGGCCTTATTATAGAAGTGTTTGTATTGACATTTAAAATATTTATTTCAGCCTTGTTCGATATATCTACGATCAAATTGTTATTATGTCTTGTAGTATATTCTTGGCAGCCTTATCTTAACAAATATTATATTACGTATATTGGCTGTGCAACGTTAATTAATAAGACTACCTTTTACAAGGAAATTAATTGTGAATTATGAAGCGTATGGAGACAAAGTCGCGGGCAATGAAAGCCTTTAATACTGTCGTGTTATGACACTTGAAATATTCTGCGTTAAAACCCTTGGAGGTATCTCAGGAGAAGGGTAAGCCCAATTTGCCTAAATTATGTTAATCCCATTTAAAACATTCGCGGCGATTCGCTAACTGTACAATAGAACTGGACTCCGTTTTGATTTCATATTGTGCTTTTTAATATTTAATATTTGAAAGTGTCTTAAATTAAATAAAATTTCAAATTAGAAAAAAAAAAAGTAAGTAACGCTCATCGCATCACGGTTTCAAAGTATTCCAAAATCATTTTGGAACTACAGGACCATAAAAAAAACGAATCGTATTAGTTTTTAGACGATTGTGCCCTTTTAGTAAAAGTATGGTTTGTTGTCCAAAGTCTGTGGTCTAAACATAAAAGAATATTAATATAAATGCGGTCCATCTCGGCGAGAAAGTTGAGTTCTATCGTTGTATTACCTGAAACAAAAATAAAATGTTTCAATGAGAATGTTAACAACTATATCTAAAAATAAAACTAAGTTATGATATATTTACAAATTGTGTATAATTTTAAGCTTCGGAATATCATGTAATATAAAGTCACTTTTCATATTAAGGTCGGCAGACAGGTTATGGTCAAGACACTGGATGGTTGGTGGCTACCGTCGCCTATAGCACAAGCAACGCCACAGGTGCTGCAAGGGCGCTGGCGACTACAATAGAATTAAGAATAAGGATATGTCTGTTACTTCTCTAACTATTTCACCCAACGGATTTTGATACATTTATTACTATCGGAAAAAACGATAAACGTAGAAAGTTTGTGTATATACCTAATTTGCAGAAAAGATTGAATCCGCATGAAGCCACGGCCGGGACACTAGTAATATGTACTTAGCTAATAATAAAAATAAGAATTATTTCAAAAGGCTTTAGATATTTAGAGCGAATATCCGGAGCTTCAATTTGAAAAAACTTTCACTATTTGAAAGGTATATGATTCCACATGAATATAGGCGTATTGTATGTATACTAAGTCCGACCAAAAACAATAACTAATCCAAAAAGACATTACAACATAACAAAGTACTCACAAAATAAATAAGTGACATGTCCTCAAGTGTAAGAATAAAAGTGTATTTTGTGTCTGACGGTTGAAAGCAGCTAAGAAGTGAACCAGGAAATAGGAAGGAAGTTTGAATGCCTTTTAAAAGTGAACAACGCCAGCGCACAGCGGTCTGAGTGTTTCATTGAAAATTCTCCAAAGTTGAAGCACGCGACGTGGAATCGGGCGGAGGCGCGACGCAATTTTCCAATGCCATCGGAACAGGGAAATTGCTGTTAAGACTTTTTACTTTATTCCTAAACAATGTAGCATTTGGTCTGTTTTTTTATTAAAAAAAAAACCGGTGGGGCTTACGTGTGAGTAAGCGACGGGAGAATCCAAACAGCAGCAGATAGGTTCCGGTAAACTCACTGTCATAAAGTGAACCGTCAACTATAACCTTCCGCAATTTTCTATACAAAATGAAACGAAATAAATGCATCGTAGAATTCGGCATGATATTGGTATTGTGGCATAATATTATTTTTTACTTTTAAACATATTAAAACAGGGAAGATCAAGATCCAGATGATGCAAAGGTGCTACAAACCTTAACAGGATAAAGAATAAAAAATCGGGGTGGGATAGAGAAGACAAGTGTCACTATTTACGGTGGTATTGAATAAATGTTCATTAGAATATTTTCTATATGTAGTTGTGAGTAGCCAGCAGCTAAAACAGGCCCGTTTGGCAAATTGCGAGCACCCATCACCGCACTAAGGCCGGTTAAGGCCGGTTATAAATCCGGACCAATTCGTCCGGCGACGTTGACTGACGCTACTACCGCCGGCTGCCAGGGCATGTATAATTTGCCATGCAACATATTTCATTTCAATATCAGCGTAAATTCATATTACAAAAGTCTATCTTTCTTCCAAAGAGTATACTAAGATTGTCTACATTTTCTAGCCAGCTTTTTTTTATGATTACCACAAAAAATATTTTCCATGTTTCATGAAATATTGCAAGTATTTTACATATTTTATAAACAAACAAACCGTAATTAACAAAAAAAAAAGAATTTAAAAATTGTTACATTTTAATTACTATTTTACATACATTATACATTTTAATATTTAATGTTTTAGTACCCTAAAAGATATGTAAAGTTTGTCATAGCTATAGCATTTAGCTTTTATAGAATTCAACATACAATGAATTTAAATTTCTTCAATTTAATTAATACTCTCTTTTTTGTGATTATTGATGTTGTTCGAAGGAGAAGGGATGGCAACAATTTCCCTATAATTACATTATGCAGATCAGTGGATACGTGGTTGTTAACTAAACAGTTACGATCAAACACGTATTACCGACTGAATATAAATAAGCATACTGAATATACAAAATATTTGGTTTAAACGCGTTATTCTTTAGCATTTATAGTCTCATTTAAAAATTATTTTTATATTTGATAGCCCAATGCTTAAGGAAGCCGTTGAACCAAATAATTGTACGTAAGATCTGTCCAATAGTCCAATTGTTGTACGTAGGATCTGTCCAATAGTCCAATTGTCGTACGTAGGATCTGTCCAATAGTCCAATTGTTGTACGTAGGATCTGTCCAATAGTCCAATTGTCGTACGTAGGATCTGTCCAATAGTCCAATTGTTGTACGCAGGCTCTGTCCAATAGTCCAATTGTCGTACGTAGGATCTGTCCAATAGTCCAATTGTTGTACGTAGGATCTATCCAATAGTCCAATTGTTGTACGTAGGGTCTGTCTAATAGTCCAATTGTTGTACGTAGGATCTCTCCAATAGTCCAATTGTTGTAAGACGCAACCTTCAGGCTAAAATTTGTCAAATATCTTTCAATCAATAATTTATTTGCAATTTAATAAAACATATAATTAAACACTAAAAAAACAGTAATAGCAAGAAAAAGTTAGTTGCAAAAAGGCTCCTTACTCAGTATTTTGCTAGCATAGGCATAGAAAGGCTAGCACCGATATTTCGTAACTACCGATAATTCGTAGTCTACACAGACTAAGTACTAGTTTTCTTATGATTCTATAAATTGATGTATATTATAAGAGGTTTCTTATTGATCCTTATACGAAGAATCAGCATTCCGTACTCGTAGTAATCTATAATATAAAAATGAATCCCTAAATGTGTTGCTAAGCGCAAAACTCGAGAACGGCTGGGCCGATTTTAATTCTGTCTTCACTCACGGATAGAGGGATAATCAGGGAAGGTTTTTACGTAAAAAAAATACACCCCGGGCGAAGCCGGGAGCGAGCCGCTAGTTGTAAATAGATGTTAAAATGAAATACCAAGTAGAAGGTAGTTTATAGTAAAAATATATTAAAGAAAGAAAGAATAAATGATTAACCTATCGCCTCTAGTTTTCGTCCAATTACATGCACCATGCTTTTATGTGTCCCCAAGCCCAGTGTTTTTTTTCTTTTTTTTTTTTCATTAAATTCGTGTATCAACAAACAAACCCGAGTGAGTTTGTAACTCGAAAATATTAATTACTCGTGTTAAACAGGCATTAATATCTTCCAATTAAGATTCCATTAATTAAATTAAACCTATGGTAACCATAGCCAATTAAAGCTATGGTAAACCACGGTATTACAAAATAATTTGTACAATAAAGAGAGGGGATGAGAAAATTAATTTCACATGTTTCTCTATGGCATTTTACTTAATTCAATTTAACTCCACATTACTCATCATGATTAATTAAAGTAGGTAGCTATATGTTGTATTTAGGTACATACGTGGCCTAGGTAACAATAAGTATACATTGGATTTAAATCCGTTTTTTATATGCATCTGTTATATTAGTTTTCTGTACACAATTTTCTTTAGATAAATAATTTGAATTTATCTATAGATATCGTTTAATAACTCAATGTCGTTGACCTTTAGAATGATTACTTATTGTAGAACTAGGGAACCGAGTTTATCCCTATTGCTTAAGTTTATATTTTGGAAGTAACTATGCTTAATTATTCGCCAATTTCCGAACTGTTTAGTTAAGCAAAAATCTGCTAATAAAAATGAATTTGTTGCTGTTGTTGTTGCTTTTCTTTTCAACAGTAAAGTAAACTTATCACCGCTTATATGTTATCATTGAATAGGTATTGAAACAACCTTTCATCCCATTGTAAAAAATATATGTATTTTTTTTAAATAAAAAAAATTAACAATATTTTTCAAAAAATGTTTACATGTGCGATTTAAAATTTTCATAGATTTATAAACTTATTTCTGAGATTAATTTTATAGATAGCACTAACAGCTCGTTTCTGAAGCACAAATATTGAATTGAAAGCAAAGATAAGCTACAGATAAGCACTGTTATACTTAGGTATTGCATAAAAACCTTTTACGTGGTCCACGAATTTACATTTTTATGAGAACACTAGGAGTGGCACTATCAGCCTAAATTAGTCTCGGCTATGGAGGCCGGAGTCGAGCGGGGTAAATGTGAAAAAAAACCTGATTAACATGATAATAGTAAACTAGAGTCGTTATGTACGCTTTTTTCTAGTTATTGTGAGATTCTTAAACACATTTTTTTGGTAATTTTGAATTTACTCTTAGTTAAAAGCTCCCACACCTTCCAAGCAACATCACTGTAGGTTTTATATGAAACTAGCGACTCGTTCCCGGCTTCGCCCGGGTGCATTTTTTTACGTAAAAACCTTCCCTGATTATCCCTCTATCCATGAGTGAAGACAGAATTAAATTCGGCCCAGCCCTTCTCGAGTTTTGCGCTTAGCAACACATTTAGGGATTCATTTTTATATTATAGATAAAATTATCTGACATGCTAAGTTTTTGTAAGGTCTGTATTGAAAACTATCTTTTCAATACAAGAAAGTTCTTCACCTGTACAAGGTGTTTGATAAAGTAGAATTGTAAGTAATTCTACGGCGAAAAGCCTTTACTATTCTGCAAGTTATCTCAGATATACAATTGTTGAAGGAACACGGAAATTATACGGTAGGCAACATTATGTCCCGCGGGAGTCGGCAGTCGGGAGTCGGCATCCCGACGTCAATAATTGAACCATTCGCGAATGAGATCCGAATAGAAATGAAATTGTTTCGATACAGAATTAGGCTTTTTCGTACAATGTGTAATTTTGAGAGAACGAGTCACGCACGGAGTCACTGAACTATTTTCAAATGATGGACCATATCAAAAGCTTCATTCATGGTCTACGAGTCTATAAGTAGTTTTATTGATATGTGTTAACCCATTTGCTGTGGCGGACGCCAATCGGCGTTTTTTAATTTAATATTCAGGTGCGAAATACGCCCATCGGCGTTTTTTTTTAATTGCTTATGTCTTGGCAAAAACAAGTCACAAAAAATTATACTTGCAATATATGCACTTTTTTTTTTAAATACAGCAAGGTACTGCTCGCCGTTTCCGAAATTTTAACTTTTTGAAAAAATGCGAATTCCTTCCAAGGTGCGGAAGACGCCTAACGGCGTTTTCCAGGATTTAACAACCTTTGATTAGTCCATGTAGTCACAAGGAAACATTTGTTCCAGAACAAATTTTAACGTGTTTGGAAACAAATAAATAAATTGGTATGAATTATCTACTCATTTTTATATAAATAGTAGACATATTTACAAAGTTGTAATTTTTACAAGTTAAAACTTGTCCGTTCTCTATAGTGTACACTAATTGCATCAATTCTTTCAACAAAAGTTCATTTTCATACTAATTTTCAGGTTAACAAAGATGTCTATAAAAATAAAGTCTGTAAATAAATAGTTTATAAAATTATTTATAAAATTATATTTATAGTATTATAAAATGGAAAAGGTTTGCTACCTCTGATATAAATTTATACTGATAATTTAGCCATCCTTATCATTTGAAACTAAAATATATGAGACTGTAGTTTAAAAGTAAAGAAATGTTATTTTATTAAAATAATTTACTTACCATTTTTCGCCATATTCTCCAAATTTTCACGTTCCAACTATTAAACAACAAAAAATACACAAAAAAGAGTTCTAAATGACGTTAATTTATTTTTCACATCAAAAACGTACAGGAACGTATCACACGTTTGGCGTACTGGTAGTTTTTCTCAGATTTTTAGCGTAAGAATGATCAATTTCTCTAAACAGTGCTGAAAACGCCGATCGGCGTCTTATATTATCCTTATGAGGTGCGGAAGACGCCGATCGGCGTTCGAGATGAACGCCGTCCCGCACTTGGCTAATAAGCGTAATTTTTATCGCCGCAGCGAATGGGTGTTCGCCAACTGATTTAGATTTAAACATAAGCGATTTAAAGGTGAAAACAAAAATTTTCCTACTAGCAAAAAAATTGTTTACACGTTTAAATATAGGCGATAATCGGCTTGTTCCCAACCCGCTCCACGATTTCGTTCCCAACAGCTCCAAGAGTAAAATTGAATATTAATTAAAAATATTAAATTAGTCCCACGGTCTCCAAAAAACTTATCTGCCACAAATTTAAATATCTTTACATTTGTTTCCATGCGCTCCATGGTTTTTTATTTAAACAATATTCTCAAAAAATTGTTGTACAAGTCAAATGACAAACTTTAACAGAGATGTAATATAAATGCTCTACCAATTATGACAATATTGTTTACGTCCTGTGCGCGTTCCGCAGTTCATTATTTGCTAAGTGGTACTCGTAGCGGGAGAGGTGTCGACTGTCGAGCCACAGACGCAACAAAACTGTAGTACAAAGGCGATCATCTGCAGAATGTCCACAGAAAACAGTTTAATTGGTTTACTCTGTAAGAAAACTGTCGTCCCGTTTATTTGGAATTCTGCTCTTTGAAAAGTTACGACTACTGAGCGCGTTTCATGTAACTTAATGAAAGTATTCTTGTGCTCGTTATTAAATTATTTTTGTTTTATTTTTTATGTTTATACTTACACTAAATATATTTTTATTTTATACTAGCTGATGCCCACGACTTCGTCCGCGTTGAAAAACATTAAGTAGGCTATCCTGTGTCCCGTACGTCCAAATGTTTATCTACCAAGTTTCATGAAAATCAGTTAATTCGTTTCAGAGTTATGGCGGAACATACCATACATACAGAAAAAAATTGTAAAAATCGTCAATTTAGTTTCAGTATCATGTATAGAGCCTATAAACACGATATCTCTGAAAACAAAGTAACTTACTCCATTACTAACCCTTACAGATTTATTATTAGTATATTGATCATTTCGTTCATTTCATACACTTAAGTACATACATATAACACTTCTCACACGTGTACCTACTTGTTTTACTTACAATAACTTTGATTTCGATCTATTTGGTTTGGAGATGATGAATTGCAGCCAATTTTAAGGAATGATGCTGAGAATATTGACTAGATTGAAAGAAAAAATATTTTACTGCTTAATTTTCGAGCACTAACATTGAAAGTACCAGTTCATTAGATATTAAAGCCTAGATGCCATGATTACTAAACACGCTAGAGAATTAAAAGAACGGATATCTCCGCTGTCGGTACAAAAAAACAAGCAGCAACATTATTCTTGTACCGTCTAGAGACGACAAAAGGTAGAGTTTTCTAGTACAAAAAAGTAACAATAAGGTTTTCGTATTGAGGATCGGCGTAGTGATGTGAAACGGTCTCGAAATCGCCGCTGATACGATAAACAACAAAGGCTGTTTCATTAGATATTCGATAGCCGGCCCACACCGGCGCGCGGCGCTGCCCCAACAATACGCTCTCCAAGGAAAGGGGTACTCATTGAAATTCTCTCGAGGAGCGTTCACACTGCTTTACCTATATTAGGAATTAATATAAAAATTATTATTATGAGCAAAATGGTAATCTCGCCACTCGCCATATTAATAAGTACTTATATAACAACATGATAACAACACTTTTTTAATGGGTTATTGGAAATAATGAAATACTTAATTTGAAGTTAATTTGGCTATTATTAAATTAGTCTAGGTATTAAATATAGTAAGGGCTGCAGTGAGAATGGAACTAAATGAAAATCTCAAAGAGTTATTTGGGATTGCAAATTATTTGCATTTGTAATAAATATCTAGGAATTATTGCAAAAAAAAATAATATGCGACAAAAATCAATTATAAGTTTGTACATATTTAAACACTTGTGACGCCGGGCTGGATCGCTGGTTTCTTATAATTTATTTCATAATACACTTTTATTGTTGATAACCGAAGTATATAGTAGTACCGCGTAGTAGGCAATGCAGTGTAAACGAGGCACAAATCGCGCCCGCGGGTTTAGAAGGCAATTATGTACAGATTTATGCGTACTATCGGCAGTTCCCCACAAAATACGGCAGATTGACGATTGTAACGCTGTTCACCTACGGCTTCGGCTGAACCTCTCTTTTTATACCTATTAAAATCAGAGTACACATTTGTTGCACTACTATACAATGCGAGATGTGAAATAGAAGTATTCCTAGTTTAGACTAATCTTCTCAAAATGGAAAAGATGTTTTCATGCTTTTCATCGATCATGCAAAAAAGGCGTAGAGAATAAAGGATTTTTTTATATTAAGACGGCACCCAGGCGACTTGATGGTAATTGGCTATCGTCGCCTATAACCCAAGCAACGCCACAGGTTCTGCAATTGCGCTGTCGACTACAGTAGGAATTAGGATGAAAGATTGAGAAGGGATAGAGAAATAGGCTCTGGCATCCCTTACTCATTCACCGAAACACAACAGCACACAAATATTTCACGGTGGTCTTCTGTAAGGGGGTGGTTACTGCCGCCAGACGCCAGACGCCCTCCTATTATAATAAAAATAATTCCCTCCTGTGTGAACACCCCTTATTAATTAGGCAATTTTTGGAAACTAGTTTTGAAAGACTTTAAGGCCGAACGGACCTTATAAGTATTATAAGATTTGAAAGTTTTAGAGAGTAAATAATTTCGTTACTTGAAGTTAAATTAATCGATATGGCAACACTGGGCAAGCGAAATAAGAGCATAAAATGTGTGTCATTTTCAGCGGTCACTTAATAGCGATTTGCTTTCGCCTCTCGGGAGAATGCAAATAAATACTCTGTTTTAACTAAACGCAAACTTTTATAACACACAATTCGGATTCTTTCGTTTTAAAAGCAACCTCGTCCACATTCTATTAGAGTTTAACTTAGTTTATACTCTTTTCCTTTTGCAATAGAATTAAAATTGCTTTTGCGGGCGAACAAACCTCTCTTTATTTTTATACAGACTCGCTAATTGTAATAAATGAGGAAAACCTATTCCATTCGAGAAGAGAGTGAAAGATCTTTTATACATTCCTATTCAATACAACGTATAAGGTATAATAATATCCAGTGTATAATTGCAATAGAGAAGATAGAGATATGTGACTAGGTATAATAATATCTATCTTCTCTCTCATCCTATCAAGGTCGACAAAACATTTGTATCTCTTATAGCGTTGATTGTATTAATAGACAACGGTAGCCACATACCATAAAGTTAACTAGCTTATCGAAGATCAAAAAAATTATCAAAAAACTCGTCAAAAAAATTACATTATACTTCATTTAAAAAAGAGATATCTTCTTTATACCGTTTGTATATATGCAACTGTATGGCAACTGTACACATTTACCATCAAGTGGACTGGCAGCCTGCCTGCCAAATGTTATCATAAAATTGCATTTTATTTAGGAAAAAAGATTTACATATATTATATGTCTCTTACAATAATAACGTTCATATTGTTAGAACAATGTCACTAAAGCAATTAAAATTTTATATACAGTCATACGATAGGGGCGTTTGGACATAGTGTCGTTTTGTCATTATATAAAATGAAGTAGTTTCGTCATATATATACTAATATAATAAAGTTGAAGAGTTTGTTTGTTTGAACTCTGGAACTACTAGTCGTACATACTATATACAATTTTTTTTTGCATTTGATAGCCCAATTCTTAAGGAAAGATACAGGCCACCGAGAAATACCGAAAAGAACCGACATGTTAATGCTTTTCGCAACTTAAATTGAAGATAATTAGTTGTAATATAAAATTTAATTTACGGTGATGAGCTTGTTATAGAGGTATCTGTTAAAAGATCTCTCTTTTCACAAAGTAAACAGCTCTGTATAATATTAAAATTTAATTGCACTAGTTTCGTGTCTCTCTTTGGTCTCTCTTTAAGTTTAACATGAAACAGAGCTTATTACTTTTCTCCAGTTAACAGTGCACTTACTAAATTCAATAACTTTGTTTCGTTTTCAAGCATCTACTTGTATACAAATAAGTGAATTCAACTATATGGAACTTCGATATAGAGGTTCGAATTCAAACTCACTTTTCTTGTAAAATAATATCACGTTAAAAATGTATTGCTGAACATATTAAAAAGGACCTTTTGCTCGAAAAATAATTGGATTTATGGTAAAAATTGAAAATTATATATGCGGTACATTGGAATTAAACAATAAATGTATAGAGAGTAAGTCAGTTTAGCGATAAACCTATATGCTTATAATGACAGACTATCTAATAAGTCTAGAAAACTGAAATTATTATTTTTTTGCGAAGCCGGGGGCGAGTCGCCAGTTATTTTATTGTATTTAACATATTGTAGCCCATTATGATGCATAGCACGAATTGCTCAGCAGGAGCACTTAACAGGTGAATAACATCCGTTGTGGATAAATAAAGCTCAACAATAAAGTAGCTTTTTGGAATACTAAGAGCGATATAATCGGCCTTTTCTATCCCTGGCCAGTCGTCCCCTGGCCGTCTCCTGACCGTCCCCTGGCGGTCCCTTGAACAAGTGAGCTCAAAATAGCATGTGCCGACACTTCTATTGAACATATGGTTGGCGTTCATAATTTTCAACCAATTTGCGATCAAAACGTACTAATCGATTGTACAGTTAACGACAAAATTCATATTTTTTATGTTAAGGTCGTCAGACAGGTCCACTTTATGGTAGGTGGTTACCGTCGCCTATAACACAAGCAACGCCACAAGTGCTGCAAGTGGTTACTGCCGCCAAACAGTCTATTGAAATGACTGTGAAACGATTGATATTGATGTTTCGATAACATAAAAAGGAAAAATATATGTTTTATAATTTAGTGCATTTTCTTGCAATTATCGTTGAATTTGTAAATGATAAATAGATTTTTTTTCTAACGCGGACTTTGTAGAAAAACAGTGGGATAAAACAGGTTTCGGTGGATTTTTTTAAATTACAATAAATTTTATTAGAGTGCAAGTTTTGTCAGTGAGTACCCGACGACGGTACCCGGTTTGCGAGTTGGGTAACATAGTCCTGGCAACGAGCGCGTAGTAATTGGGGCGGCGTGCTCGCCCGTGTCATTTGCGGTCGAGATGACGTCGCGACACGCCCGCTTTCACATACCTAAAAGGGCCCACACACGTCCCTGCAATCGGTGGCAATATTGGGAGTAAAATCGGCAACTACACACACGTCCCTGCCACTTAGTGCGAATCCGACCGTGCAACAAAGCACTTGTCTATCAAGATGCCACTTGTCTTGATAGTGTCACTTCATATATGTACCTTATACTTACTTATTAATTACTTTTATTTTTAAAGAGCAATAACTCCTTCATTTCTGTGCCAGTTCCTTTAACTATTGTGGTGCAATTATTAAAGGTAGAGTTTGTAAAACCAGGATCTATGTCGCTCCTTCTCCTTCGCCATGTCTCCGCACGAAAACAAATTAAAAACACAAAAATTCTTGACAGCGCTGCACTCGCAGGCACACTGCGGTGAAATCGGCCCGATTTCGCCACATACGATGCGACAACGCTCCCTAGACGATAAATTGCCGCTGAGTCGTAAGCTCGCCCGACACAATTTCGATGTCGGAGTAATAATAGTAATTATGTTTACGATTTGCCCACACACGATGCAATCTACGGAGCGATCTAGGGGGCTCCCCACCACTGCCCCAATATTGCCACCGATTGCAGGGAAGTGTGTTGGCCCTTTAATACTAGAACTGCATTTCTTTATATGATCTCAATTCGCAAAAAAAAACCATTTTTAAATTATTTATTAACTGCAATCAATAGACTTCAGTGACCTGACAATTTCTATTTTTATGTAAAAAAATAAAAATAAACGAAAAGTATTTTTTAAGATAACAGTCGGCAGACAGGATGGCATTTATTTGGTAGCACGTGACTGCTTTCGTCTATACAGGACAGGACAGGACATCGTGTCTATTTGTCTGACAGGACAAATAGACAAGATGGTAGACTAGGCATCAAGGTAAATCTTATAATTCGCTGTAAACAAGAAGTTCCTACAATGAATAAGAATTAACAAAAATAAAATAAAAGATTATTTACACGTTTAAAAAACTATTTTAATATTAATTAATAATTTTAAAAAAGTAAAACGCCTAATAAAATGTTCGGGTGGATTCTGTTTTTCTTTTTGGAGTTTACTCCTTAAGACTTGATTTTCATATTATAAATTATAATAAGTGGTATGAAAATTTATGGGAGTAAAATCAAAAATGTCACACGGTATGCGTTACGTTCTACAATATTTATAAAATATTTTACGATAGAATATCTGAAGTTCAGAGATATTGCGCCATGTACACGATATTTTTTTTCCTTTTGAAATACGGAGTCCTAGAAATGGTGTCATTCCTGTCTGGTGAGGTGAGGGATGACGTGGGGAGCACCAAGATGAAGCTCAATTGCTAAACGGAAGGTACTTGGGTCCAGCAAAGTGCCTGTATTCGGTGATGGTAGTGCCTTTAACCAAAGGCCCGATTCCCACTTCCCAACGGCCAAAAGACGAGCATGCTCTGCAGGACTAGAAGACGTGTTAATAAGATTATTTTGCAACAGTCTGCAGAGAGGCTCATCCCAAAGCCTCTGAGAAGAGGTATTTACAGGTACGTCACTATTTGCACCCGCAATTCTCCAGGCATCCTTGGCCTCATCCATATATAGAACAGGTAGTGAACACGATGAGCGCTCCAATATTTTATAAATTAGTGTATGGTTTGCATGTGTTGAGGACAAGAACGCCGGTAAGGACACATCAGATGTTTTTCGTATGCCCAGGCCACCGAACCTTACTGGAAGCGTGGCTTGAGTCCAAGAGCGGTGATCAAATCTGATGTTCAAAATGGAAGAAAGCGTATGTCTTATAGTGTTATCTAGACATGAAAGGAGCTGGGAAGTTGACAACACCGTAAGACATACGTAAATTTCGGAACAAACAGGCAATAACGTATTAAAGAAAAAGCCATGTGAGAATTAATTTTCAAAAGCCGGTCTAATATCTCACTAAAATTTTGTAATTTGGAATTTATAAATTCTGGTAGAGATTCGTCTAAAATCGGAGAACCTAAAAGATGTAACGACTTTTTATCAATGACAGATAATTGTGGCGCTATTTCTTTGAAGCTTGATATAACGGCGTCTCTGTCCACACAATTATCTGGCACAAAAAGTTCACACTTCGCAAAATTCAAATCTAAACCGATGTTTTGGAACTCATGAATTAAAGTACGAAAATCCGAAAGTACAATGGATGCATCGCTTCCCAGAGTCCCATCATCTAAACACCAAACGTTAAATTTTGAATTTAGAAGTTCGATGACCGGGTGTATGGCAAGACTAAAAATTGCTGGACCCAGAGGGTCGCCCTGTTGGCATCCGACCTCAGATGAAATGAGGTGGTTCTTATATAGAAGTTTAGTGGGGTCATTATAGCATTGGATCATGAAGGGCAAAATTGCAGGAGCTTTTGATTTTATTTGAGCCAACATGGCGACTCGGTTAACGGAATTAAAAGCGTTTTTAACGTCGACTTTTAGAAACACATCACCGCCTTGATTTAATATAGCGGATCGAAAAGAGTGCACGGCTGCCTCACAACCCCCTTTGCAGGCGAAGCCTAACTGTTTTGGCTGAAAGTATGAGGAGAGAAAATTAACAGATTTACATGCTATTTTAGCTGTGAGGCGCCGGTATGTCGACCCAACAGCAATCGGACGAATACCACCATCTCTCTTCTTCAAAGCGCAGAGGTTAGCTCCGTACAATACATCAACGACGTCCGATGCAACCTCGCCACGCAGCATCAGGTTGCACAGGTTCGTGAGTTCTTGTAGGAGAGTCTCGCCAGCTACTCCGCAGCAGCCGCTGGTGAGATCCTTCAGATGTTGCGGGGTGAGACCGTCGAGACCACCGGACGAACCCGGAAGAAAAGACATGATAGCTCCACGTACTTTCTCTGCAGAGGTTTGTAAAGGTGGCGTTATTACGTCATCGTTGGCTTGAATGTTAGGTGGTAATTGAAATTTAGAAGACTGAAATCTAGGGTGTTTGTTTCGCAAGGCGGTGAGAGTCTCTGAGCAGTCGGAAGCGATCGTGTCATTGGAAAAAAGCAGACGAGCTGCGCCCTTAATATCTCCCTCGCTTATTTTATTTTCGACACTTTTAAAAAGGTTATATTTTGGCGAAGAAGATAAAGAAAAAGATTGATTGAGATCATTATTGGAATTACAGTTTTTTTTAACACGTGATGTGAGAGAGGCACTATTATGAGGATCCCTCGTAATGTGTAGAATGCGGTATGGAAAAGAAAGCAGTTTCTCCCAAGCCTGCCTCGAGTTGTCACGCACGGTATTGTGTACTGCCTCGGCAAGGTTATGAGCCACAGCTACTCTTGCACCCTTAGGAATCCGTCTGAGTATGGGTATGGAATGTTTTAAGGTGGAAATTTCTTGCCAAAAGGGTTGTTGATGGGGAGTGGAGTTGTGTGGTGGGGTTAATATAGCAGTTTGGGCGGAGCGCTGCTTATGACATTTGCCAATGTGAATGTGTAAGCCCCTCTCACTTTTAAAATAACGGATTTGAGGGCATTGTAAACACTGCACTAGATTTTCCGAAGACACGGTCGCATTATCGGTAGAAGTCCCTGCATCTTGGCTGCTGCTTAACATTAATACTGAAAAATACTTACTAAAATTTACATACAATCACAGGGAAAACAGTAATAGAAAAATAAATAAAATAAAACTGGATAAGTCAGTGTAAAACGGGAATCTGCGCGCGCACGTAGTCTCCCAAGAAAGCGAACGGCGGGGCGTCTTGATGATGTCAAATTGTTGTGGTAACCGCTGACGTCGCCTTGGATACGGTCGAGTATCCATGGTTACAACCGCAAATCAAAAACATCATGGCTGTTGGTAACTTCACTTGGCACCTTGTCACTTATGGCATAGAAAAAATGAAATTTTATTCGACCAAACAAACATGCGTAGATCTGCCCATAAAACCACATGTGAATCGCCACTTAAGGAATTTATTAGGGCACTTTTTCGGTATCCAGAGGGGCTTGGAAACTTTATAATTTAAAATATAGCTCTAGCTTATTGCATCAGCGTCAAATAGGTCAAATTTTTTTTCAGAAATGACCAATAATTAATAAACGACTTTCACAAAGGTTACCTCAGTGTAAAATGGAAAATGAAAAATAGAGTCCCTACGGCCCCGTCGCTTGTGCAGGCACTTTGCACAATTTGGCTCAAGTTGGAGCGAATCAGTGTAACGACGCCTTTGTCGCGAAGAGCGAAAAACATAGAACGTGGGTGCACAGAGTACAACGTTTATGTTGAGAGTAATGTTTACTTTATGGTAAAAAAAAGGAAAAAGAAAAAAGACAGGTGTCAAGAGGGTGACTTTTTAGTGGGGGAGAAAAAAGAGAATGGTAATGAGATATATGTGGGCAGTGCTATGGGAGAGGGTGTATAGAGATAAAGGAGAGATAAGACAGAAGTAGTGATTGTGAAGAGAAAGAGGCTATTGGTTTAGAAGAGAAACCTCAAGGGTAGCGGTAAGATGTAAACTTAGAGAGACATACGTAGATAGTATAGATGACCTAGAGTTGGAGGTAGAGGATGGTTGTAAGGGGAGAGGAGGAGACCATCGTAGGGGCTTTAGGCCCTGCCTACTGCCAAGAATATAATCATGTCCTAACGTAGCTGGATAAGACGATCGTCAAAGAGACTCGTCGACTGTTATGTGTATTCACTTATGTATGTATATGTCGTGTCCTAACTATTCTTATATTACAGCGAAGCAGATAATAATTTCATGCTGAACCCAGTCAACCTCGCTATCGTTGCGACAGCCTTTATCTTAAACACTTCCGAATGACTATTGTTATGACTAACACTATATTTATTTATTTATTTTATTTTTAACAAAAAATACTATAACAATATTAATTTGGATAAATCATGGTGTAATATTGTATAATGCAGCGTATAGTCAATTGCAGATTTTTAAATAATAAAAAATGTAACTAAATAACATACGTAGTTACAAACATCCTAACTAATAATATAAATGCAAAAATGAGTTTGTTTGTTTATGCTTTAAAACGTTGTCAGATACAGAAAAAGACATACGAGTAAGTTCAGAAATTTTTTTTATATAACACCTAAAAAGAAGACATCGACGAAGTCGCGGGAATAAGCTAGTGTTTAATAAAGCTAACTTTTTCATGTATCCTATCCTCATGTAAGTATCATGTGTCCTATGTATCATGTCCTATAGAGTACTAGGAGACGTTAGCCACCTATTATAAAGTGATTTTTTGGCCTGTCCGCCGACATATATACCTTAAAGAGGTGTAGGTATTATTGTGTACAAATATAGTTCTTTATAATCGATTACAGCCGCCAACCAGTGAAATCGTAGAAACAAATTTTCACACTGGGTGCTTCATAAAGGATGGCGCACACAAGCGGACGTTAAAGTTTTGAAACCACATGTTCACTTTTAACTGCCTGCCTCTCCCGCGCTAACTTATATTATCTACGTAACTTTTAATGACCTTACATCTGCAATGATCGCTTTGAAAAGTTGCTTACTTTTTTTTAATATTATCTTGTTTATCTGAATATTACCCATCACCATCTCAGCAGTCGGAAATCCACTGCTAGACCTGTTCCATAATTTTTCAGAATCCAGCATCTCTTATTAGATCGACTGTCCATCCGCTACTATATATCCTACCTATTGTCACATCAATTTCACTTTTGTTTTAAAGCACTGAGGGGTTTTGGACAAGAAGACGTCTTGGATCTTCTCGAACGCTGCCCAATCAAGCTGGATTCGACAATTTTTCTTTCTCGAATTCGGATCTATAGAACTTTGAACTGTTAAAAACTTCAAGAGTTGAGTTGCAACTGTTACTGGGGTGGGCAAAATATGGATATCAAGACCTCATTCGAGTACTACACAAATTTTATTTATCTAGGTAAATAATTTCCCACTATAATTGTTCTAAAGATTGAACATATCAACACTCGGTTCAATAGCCTAAACAAGTGCCTTTTGACTAAAACTTATAATTAAACACGTAATTAAACTACAAAGTGCATTAGATCCTCGCCTACTTAATCGGCTGCAAACAGGCGACGGAAGCAGGATAAGTCAGGTGCAGGGCGCGATGTAGAGCTGAAACAACTCATTAAAGACGACGCGTATAATTAAGCTCCAGTTGAAAACAAATATGTAGGTACAATATGAAAGTCCAAGTCGCAAGTTGTGCGCCATTGCGACGCGCGCTGCTTCTCAACTAGTTCGCTTCTGTAAGTTGTGTAAGTTACCGGCGGAGCTTCATAGCTGCTCATAGTCTGTCGCGGATAACGTGCACACAACTTCGTCGCTTTCCATGATTTTCTATTGTCTCCGGTAATCATTAATGAATTATAGTTATATAAAATGCAGTACAGACAGGTAAGGTTAGTCACCTTCAGTTATACAGACAGGTATATATATATAAGGTACGTGGGTCGGTTGTAACTATATGATGTTTTAGTACGATCCAACTGCAAACGGCTATGATGATGTTTTTTCTATACGATTTTCTAGTAGTGGCAAGCCTATCTGGTGACAGTAACCACTTTTTTACAGAAGACCACCGTGGAACCACGTGAACTGTTATGCTTCTGTCAGTGATTAAAACCGTTTACTCTTTGCTTTCCTTATCCCTTATTTATCCTGGATTATTAGTTTTTTGGCTGGAATGACTGAGACTGGAAGCTGCAAGTTACATCAAATTGTAGACCAAACGCTTCATTGTTGGACATATTTCATAATAATGTTTTTCTAGTGAAAATTGTGTATATGGCTTTAGAACGCGTGCGCAATGGAGCATGTAATCAATGCTTTGATGTTACACATGTGTAATAAACCCAAAGCAACGCAGTTCACGTCCCCAACGGGAGCTTCAGACCAATTTTTCACTTAAAAATCTCTAGAATAACTCACTTTTCACAACAAAGTTAGAAAACATTTTGTGTCCAAATAAGCACCACGGAGAAGCTAATCGTGTGTTAAACTTGACACAGCAGACACGAGTTCGAATCCTGGTTGGAACTACACTTCTTAGATTTTTTTTTTTGTGTGTGGAATTATGGATTATAAATAAATAGCGACCAGCTTCCTGCTTCGCACTGCTGCATTTTTTTCTTTAAACTATATATAAAAAATCTTTCCCATTTAACGCTTTTTCCATTAGTGAAAACCGCATGAAAATCCGTTCAGTAGTTTTCGAGATCATCGCGGCGGTGGACTTTGTTTTATAATACGAGTACATATAAATAATTATTTCTTTAATGGTATTATTATTCTTACTCGTAGCAGCGCTACGTACTCGTAGAGGCACTCGTAGCATTTCTACAAACACCTATTAAATTAAATAAAAGTTCATTGTTCGGGGATAAGTGTTGTGAATCATGGAATGTTCATAGAAAGATGATACTAGAATATAAAGTCACTTTAATAACGGGTAAAGGTTTTAGTAACACGAGTTCACTAAAAACTATTAAGATGTTTACGCTAAAATGTTAATGTTAAAATATGCGAATGTTAAATGTTATGTTAAATGTTGAGGAGTACATCCGATCGATAAGACGATCAATCAATAGTAATAATAAATCTTTAAGGGTCGGTCATGGAGTAAGTTACTTTGTTTTCAGAGATATCGTGTTTATAGGCTCTATACATGATACTGAAACTAAATAAACGATTTTAAGAATTTTTTTCTGTATGTATGTATGTTCCTCCATAACTCTGAAACGTATTAACTGATTTACATGAAACTTGATAGATAAACATTTGGGCGTACGGGACACAGGATAGGCTACTTAATATTTTTCAACGCGGACGAAGTCGTGGGCACCGGCTAGTTATGAAATAAAATTAATTGTCAACTAAATATTGTCGTGCAGTGGCAGCATAAGAATAGGCACATCGAACCACCCAACCAACAACGTGTACGGTAATAATCCGAACGTTCATTTTGTATTGTAACATAAACGTTTATTAGAAGTCGCTAAAACAACTTTGTGAGAAGAGAGTTAATAATTTGGTTTTAATATTGCACATTGTGCATTATGCTGAAGTGCAAGGTGCACCTCAGCACCTTGCACACAACAGGAGCAAATTAAATGCAAATGCACTCCGCGCGAATCCAATACTTGCAGAACATGTTTGGTATAGGGCTCATATTTATTCTAGGTTGCTCAATAAATCGATTATAATTATTTTATATACTAATATCATCTGGTTTTTATAGAAAGTATGAACAATTTAGTAAAATATATAAAATACTAGCGGGCCGCCTCGGCTTCGCACGGATTTTTTTCTGCAAATCTTATATAAGTTCTAGCTGACCCGGCAAACGTTGTTTTGCCAAAAAAAATTTTGGGGTGGACCACCCTTAACATTTAGGGGTTTGGAAAATAGATGTTGGCCGATTCTCAGACCTACCCGATAAGCACACAAAATTTCATCAAAATCGGTCCAGCCCTTTCGGAGGAGTTTGGCAACAAACACCGCGACACGAGAATTTTATATATTAGAAGATATAATTCTCGTGTCACAGTGTTTGTAACAAAACTTATCCGAAATGGCTCGACTGATTTTTATTAATTTTTTGTGTATGTTCGGTAGGTCTGAGAATAGTTTATACAACGTTTGCCGGCCGTAATATATATATTCCACCCCGGGCGAAGCAGGGGGCGGGGCGCTACTTTATAATAACTAAATCTATTTTAACTGTCTAGCTTTAGTGTAGATTAAGTTTTTACTATCTTAGGCGTACTACAGCTAACAAATAACATAGAACGATGAAGCGATTCTGATATGTCGCTGTTTCGTGGCTCCACACAAATCTCCCATTAATTCGTCGCCGTGACAATCCATCATCCGACAGAACTTGCTACACATTTAACAAACAACAATTCAATTAACTCTATGCTGTCATGCGAGCGTCAGTACATTGTTTATTATCAATAAAGTCATATTTACATCGACTCTTTTTGCAATAGTTTGTCTGCAAATAACAGAATAGTTACGCAAATTGAAAAATATTTTATTCGTTCTCATAAAATTGTGTTAATTATGATTTTTTTTAAATTAAAAAATGCAAGTACACTTAAAGTTAAATAAAATTAACATAAGTTTACTTATGATGTACTTGCAGTTAAGTTAATTCAAAAGAAAATATGTAAAATTATATATTTTATACCCAAAAATATTTACCGGTTTCCATACATTTGATAGTTTTTTTTAAGGTTATGTATACGGTCAGCCTGTCCGTAGACCTTAACATAAAGAAAAATAACTAATTTATATTTTTTACTCTTACTAATTCTATACAAAAACTTTTAAAAGTTGAAATAAACAATTACTCAATCAATAATAATTTTATCTGTATGAAATTTAAAGAGAATACGTCTGAGAGAATAATCCCAACAAGAAGATTTAGGTTTCGTTAACCTTACGAAAGCATATAATATACAAAAGCAAATGTCCAACCGATGCGAGACGGTTGAAAACGATATGGGACGAGCATCAGCATATATGCGGAAAGCTCACAATATCTAATATCCGAGTGCATCGCTTACAACAAGCTCAACCAAAACCAACCAACAAAATTATAAACTTTCATTGTTACATTTCTGCATTAAGGAATCTGCAGTATATTCTCGCTTTTATTATATCTTCTTTTTTTTTATATCTTCACACATTCCACACAGCACCATCTAGTTCCACACTAAGCAACTTAATGCTTGTATTATGGATACTAGACAGTTGATATAATACATAGATCACTTTTTTTTTGTAAATACATACATATTATTTACATTTACGCGAAATTAAAAAGACTACGAACGTAGAAACAGCAATAACAACATATTATGCGTATGCGCACGCCTGGCTAAGTTATGGTGTTATTCTGTGGGTTAAATAGTACAGATGTAGCCTCTTTATTGATCCTTCAAAAAAAGTTAATCAGAATCATAGAAAATATAGAACAGATTGATAGCTGTAGACCATACTTTCTCAAATATAAAATATTAACTCTGCCCAGCTTATGTATTTTGGAGATGTGTAAATTTGTCCGAAAATATAAACAATTTTATACAAAACGTGAAGACTTACCATACAAGTATACACTACGACATAAAAATGATTTAATATTACCAACATCACGATTAAAACTAAATTCTTCAAATACCTTCAGTTCTTCAATAAAAATATATAATAAATTACCAGATAATTTAAAAAAAGAAAACAATAATATCATATTTTTTAAAAAATCCTAAATTGTAAATGTTACTCATTGTTAATACCAATGAATATTTTATAGATCATATAATTATTTAATGTAAATATATGTAAATATTATTTATTTTTAATCTAAAATTTAATTTAAATAAAATAAAATAATTTTTATATATATATTTTACGCTTCCTCTCTCCTAGTCCCTTAAGTTGCATGCCCGACAGGGTCCATAATACTGGTCTTTTATATTTTTTTTACATCTTTGTATATACATTATGGTTTAGCAATAAATCAATTGAATTGAATTATAAAAAAAACAGCCATGACTCAGGTACAAAGGTAAAATGTTAACACATAAACATTTGTCCCTAGCGGGATTCGAACCCGCGACCGTTTGGTTAACAGCTAGGGTTACTAGCCACTAGACCAAACGTGTCGTCAACTTTTGTATAATTGAGACTGATTTTTTAAATTATTTATTAGAGACGGGTTTGTTCTTGGCCAGCATCCTATTCACTCCAACTTTGAAAATATTCGGGTTATATGACATATTAGATCAAATTTCTTATGGGGTTTATGGGAAACAATTAAAGATTTTATTTGATGTAAATATTATTTTATTAGATGATAATTGGTTTAGCAGAAACTGGTGTTTGTTTTCTTTACTAAGAGGCGCAGTTAGAACAGAACTAAAAAAATGACAAAGTGAAGGAGAAAACGAAAATATGAATAGAGACTAAATCTAAAACACCCCAAGTGAACGATAAACGAATTTGCGCAAATATTATAATTAAAGAGACTACTTGACCTTTTAATATTATCTTATTATGGAATTATTAAAACGGAGATATTGTCAAGTAATATTATAACTGAAGCCTTTATATTTTAACATCGTCAATGTTCAGTTAAGTAAGGATAAATTTGTCATAATTCCTTTGTGGAAAAAGCACACTTTCATGTGTATATTCAACGTATTTCACCAGATAACAACATGTACGTGTAAATCAAAACATTTTATGACGGGTGTAAATTTTTTATTACTTATAGGGATTATATCTTTAAAAGAAAAAAAAAACACCAAATATTGATGTACCTAAACGTTTTAAAATATCGATAATTTAAGTCGGTTTTACCATAGAACCTTGTGTAAAGCACTAGTCTTGTCCAAGTGTAAGTAATTAAAGTACTACTTCTTTTACTATTACTATTACGATTTAGTTTTCTTTTACTATTTAGCACTTTAGATCAGGAACAATTCTCCTGGAGAAGACAGAAATACAATACAGCATTAAAAGTAATATTAATCTGTACTAATTCATGAACGGTATAGTTTTAATGGTATACTGAGTTTCTTTCGGAATTTCTTCTCTGATTCTCTGAAATCTAGTTATTTTCCGAAACCCTGGTGAAAATACTAGTATGTTGACGATTGTGTAGGATAATATTTTTCATCATAAATAAAGATTGAAACGGCCCTCGTGAGGTGAGTCTTAAAATTTTACGACTTCCTGGCGGTTGCTACACAATTTGCTTCTACGATAGATTATGGTAAGTCTACTTTGAGGAATTATAGGACTTATTGACCTCAAAGGAGATACCAACTGTATTTTGTAAAGAATTTTGATTATATGAAATGAACTTTGTAAATGGTAAAGTCAGAAAATAAGTATTAAATTTCTATAGTCATTAACAAAGCTTCAATATTAATAAAGTAAAATACTTTTTAATGCTAACAATCCTTTAAAATAAATGCAGCGTCTGCCCCAGGAAGTAATATATTCGTACGATTATATAATATTATGTTGAAGCAATGTTTTATGCAATAACACGCCAAAGACAAGCTGACAGTCGCTTACAAGAAATATTAACGCTGTTATTTTAATTTCATCTTCTGTTAGGAACGCAATTGAATGAAATGTGCTTATGCCGCCATAGGTATAGGTATAGTTATAGGGGATAGGTATAGGTAAGCTATGTTAGTAAATCAAGTGTGTTATAATCCCAACCCAAACAGAGTAACAAAGAACAACTTTGTGGGATCAGCGATGAATATTAAAAATTTTAAACAAAGACCTGCAGTCATAATTTCCACATAAGCCTCTCCCTTCAGCTTTCTAACTTCTCACTCATTTATTTTATACAACACAATACACGTGATTTCAGGTATAAATTCTATGTAAATTTATATGAAACATGTATAACATAACTTTCTATTACATAACGCATTGGTCGAGAGATTCGACAGTCAGTACTTGACTACAGAAAATTACTATGTAAAACTTGTATTTTTACTAACATAGGTATAGTATGAGTCTATAGTCATTATAGTCTTAAAATATATAAAAATCATGTGTCACGATGTTCGTTCACTCTGATCTCCAAAAACGTCCAAGCGATTTTTTAATGAAATTTTATGAATATTATATAGTTGGTTCTAGCTTGAAAAACCTCCAAGTAATATTATAAATTCGAAAGTGAGATTTTTTTAATTTGCTTGTTATTCTTTCACGCCTTGACTTCTAAACCGATCATCATTAAATTTTACCAGAACCAGAAAAAATTGTTCCTGAGAGATCACGTAAAGATTAAAAATTCAAAGCCTGATAAAAATATATGAGCAATAAAAATAAATAAATGTTAAAACACTTAAGAAATAAGAGTCGCAGACGAAGTCGCTAGTAAAGTTTAGTAATTTATAATGATATGAGAACGAATCGAATGTATTGTAGAAAACTATCTCAAAACTACTTAAGTGTCATCTAAATTGACTTAACAATTTGTCGTAATTCATAGAACCGAGTGTTGTGAAAGTTTTTTAAACTACTTGATCTTCTTTCCACACCAAGTCACAAATGGGAACACGCGAGAGGGTGCCTGGGAAACTTTAAATTGGGAGACACCCTACGAAACTCCCGCCTAACTTATACCCCTATATATATATATATATGTGTGTGTGTGGCACCCTCAGATTTTGCAGTCGATGCAACTGCCTCTTCGCAGATTATTAAATACTTATTTACATCGTAACGTATGGTTCTCTTCTATGTACACCTTTAAAAACATACTTTATTATGTGAGGCAGATTGACCGTCCATTTGGTGGTATGTGGCTACAGCAAGCAAAGCCAGTAAATGCACACAACTGCGTAAATGCTATTATTTCACAAGGGGGTGGTGGTTACTGCCGCCTAAAAGAATGTCCCCCTAAACGACACAACATGTAAATAAATTTAGAATGTAGACTATTCAATAATATACTATTAAAAATTTTATTCATGTATAATGAATGTATTGGTTTTATTTACAACGGTACTTATATAGGTAACTAATTATATCTTACTTTACAAGTATTTTCAAGCTACATAATAATATTACATGAAGTAAATAATTTAAATAGAATTTCCAATAGGTTATCCAATAGAAAAGTAAGTAGGTACCAAAGAATGAAACCCAAGTACCTTCAGCTGAATATGCAGCGATGTTAAGACGCCAGAGATTGGAGCACTATAGGCGACACCACACGGTGACCCAGTTGCATTCAAATTTGATACTTATCCGTTATTAATAAAGTTCGGAACGCACCTGATTGGCTGGATGCATTCGGTTCAGGTGTGCTCAAACTTATTTGAGGCACAGTTCATTAGGCTTTAGTTCGGAACTCGGCTGCGCTCACTAAAACTTTAATAGACCACTCTTCCAATTGCCCTGCTCTTTCAATACGCTACAACACTTCATAATACAACACAACATTCTTTCTATGTGCACATATTATCAATAATTTATTGCAATACTAGCTGGTGCCCGCGACTTCGTCCGCGTTGAAAAAGAAAATATATGAGTAATTACTGTACCCGTGCGCCGTACACCGCCATCTGTTAAATTTTTTGTGGAACTACAGATAATAAAAACAAATTTGTCCGCGTTGAAAAATATTAAGTAGCCTATCCTGTGTCCCGTACGTCCAAATGTTTATCTACCAAGTTTCATGAAAATCAGTTAATTCGTGTAAGAGTAATGGAGGAACATACATACATACATAGAGAAAAAAATTCTAAAAATCGTCAATTTAGTTTCAGTATCATGTATAGAGCCTATAAACACAATATCTCTGAAAACAAAGTAACTTACTCCATGACCGACCCTTACAGATTTATTATTAGTATTGATTATTCAAAACAGTTTATATATGTCTCAGGATATTCGAAAAAAATCGGATTTCCAATATTCAAAGTATATACAGTTGCAAAGGACCGGATAATAAGAAACTAACAACGAATTTTGTAATTTTGTAATCGTCCGAGGTACTTTCAGCATCGTTGCAAAAATCCGAACAGTTTTGCGTGAGTCGCGATTACATACTCACCTGTCATAAGTCTTGACCGCTGATTGGCCGAAATGAACGTTACTTACTGACAGATGCGCTGATTGACCAACCAGAACAGAGAAGTTATACACCATTGACCAATCAGCGTTTCATTTTCTAATCGTCCTAAACAAATTGGTATTTTTGCAACGGTCCTGAAAGTACCTCGGATGATTACAAAATTCGTTTTAGTTTCCTATTATCTGGTCCTTTGCAATCGCACTAGGATTATTATGAAAATCAGATTTCTTCGAATATCCTGCAACATATATAAAAAAACTGTTCCGGTTGCCGGTGAGTAACTTTTACTGGTACATACTTAATGCCTAAAAACGTGTAGTTACATAAAAGTTTTATATAAGACTACAAAGTCTACGTATAGCTATGACCGAAATGTTTAAAACGCGTATGAACCAATTTCCTACATATTCCACGAAACTGCATTTTATTGAAGTAATATGAAGTGAATTATATTAGCGTAATAGCACAACAGGGGCACAGGATAAAATTGCATTTCGTTATAATGACATGGCGAAGAATGCACTTGGAGCACTATGCATTCGCGTTTTATTCCGAATATGCCTTAACGAGAGACTCGTCTCCAAGTAATGGCGCTGACACGGTAATAAGCGCTAACTATTTATCCACTACGAAATTTTAGTCAAGACAATAGTTACATGTTATATTTGGACTGGCTCTTAAATACTATTTCCAGGAATAAGAGGAATGCAGAGCCTGGCATATAGATGCTAAATTGCCAGTCTATGTGTCTTTTATAAGATGTACTTCGGAGAGTGTGCTCAGGAGCTGCATGAACTCATACCGCCTTCCCCTTTCTTCCATCGGACATACAGACATACGGCTGGTTACCATCGTCATCTTGTCGATATCCCTCTATTTCGGACCAAGCGCTTTAAAACATCCTTTATAATGCGCACTGCCAAGGTTTGGAACTCCCTGCCGGCGGCGTCTGTATTTCCGAGCACATATAACCTGAATCTATTCAAAGTTCGAGTGAATAGGCACCTTCTGGGTGAGCTCGCTCCATCATAGGCCTCATCTTCGCTACACACCTGGATGTTGGCCAAGAGCAAACCCATCTCTACTTTAAAAAAAAATGCAAGAACCAAAAAATTAACGATTATGTCAAGCACTTTTATCGGTCCACCAAAATTATAAATAATTACTTAATTGAGAAAATCTAAAGGATAATAGACAGACTGACGACCCTCATTATGGTAGGTAGCTACGCAAGTAATTCATGGGATGAAGAGTTTTAGAAAAAGGCCAAGGAATTAAAAGTTGGAGACAAGCTCCAACTTCATTCGAGATTCAAGAATTCAAGAAGCTAAATTCACAGATTAATAAGTAGTTACTACCGTAACAGATAAATCACTCCCTAACAAAAAGACCATCACAACTTTTTTAAATGCCTACCGTTTTGCCTCGCCAACTGCTTAGCGGAAAAATATACCTTATAGTTCAAACGTTGAGTTGTTATTGCTCTGCAGCCGCACGCGCCCGCGTGACATTGAAGTAATAGTAATAAAGTCAGGGCTACTACTACTGAGTTTTTCTAGGCCGTCCCAAAATACAAAGCTAATTAAGCCGCTAGTAACTATTTATTAAGTAATTATTAACTAGTAACTATAAGCTTACAACTTCTCAGTTCAAGTTGATCAGAATAACATGATTTTTAAGATGTAAATAAGTACTAGTAGGTAACGAGCAATGATAAAAAACCTTGTAGGTACCTAAAGGTTTTCATATTGGTAGGTACTTATTCCTATTTCCACTGACGAGACCAAATAAAAAAGCTTAAATTGTGTATATCATTAGTCCACAAATCCACACAACACAAAGTCGACCAAACATCCAGTTTTGATGAAATAGTCGGAGAGCTCGCTGCTAAATTGTTCTCGACATAAAATTATTTGGCGATACATTATTGTTCTATAGTGAAAAAAATTTTGAACAACGGCGGAGAGTATTTATGTAAAGTATGTAAGTATTGAGTAAAGTAAGTATTTGTTATGTTACTAAATAAAACTGTTTTTACAGATTTAAATTGTGTATTGCTTTATAACAAAACCCATCGTTTCGACACCTTTATAGCAGCCGTGGTAGTTGGGTTTATTAAAAATCAATACACAACTTAAATCCGTTAAAATAGTTTTATTTAGTTACAGGGAGTTGTGACAGATAAAGAAATGTTGTTAACTAATATTTTATGTTTCAGGTTTTCATCGGGTTACTTTCTGCGACCACGGAAACGGCTTCGACTTCGTAGAGATACAGGATCAATTTAGTTACAATAATGAAATCTTGACCTTTGTTTTTTAACAATAATTTTTGTTATGAGTTGGGTTCAAAGAAAAAATAAATAAATGTGAATGCGCGCGCTCGCGTCGGTGGCAACCGCGTGAATGTGTACCTTGGAAAGTACAGCGGCGCGGAGGCACTTAGCGCGCGCAAGTACATGAAGTGAAAGAGGCCTGCTAAATTGTAGAATAGAAATCAATTCACAACAGAAAAGTCCCTTGGGAACGCTATGTTCTTCCTCTGTTCAAACAAAAGTATCCATCCATATTTTAGACAAATTCCTACTATTCATGAGGAAATTTATATCGAAATCGGTTGTATTAGTTTTCTAAAATATTACCGCCATTATGCAAAAGGGTATGTGACAATATTTCATTCTGCATGGAATATTACTCACTAGCGACTCGCCCGGGCTTTACACGGATGTGTCCAAAGGCGTTTAAAACGTGTATTAAATGCCTAGGAAAACTTTTTTTACTGTTTGATTACAAAAGATAGGCTTTTACTCTTTGATCAAATATGCCTGTAATCATCAACAGTTGTCACTTGTAAACAGGCTGTAAAATAAATACTATCTGCCTCGTTTCTCTCTCAATCCCATTTTATGGCAATATTCAACTTTGTACTATTGAAAACTTTTCCTTTATATAAATAATAATGTAATTTTTGTTATAATTCTTGTTTAAATTATTAATATTACGAAATAATTTTCCGACAATAGTGAAAATCAAAACCATTTCAAAACTTAGAAGAAAATGTAAATGGACAAACAAACAGGCGTATTTTAATGTTAGTGATGGAGAATCGAAGCCAACATGATGAAATGTCAACTACTATTATACTACGTCTTTATACTTTTGTGGATAATTATTTATTTTTGATACAAAATTTCAAATTGACAATGAGTACATTTGGAAAAGAGATAAAATGCAACGAGTATAACAATTGAAAATGTCTCCCTACTCTGTGGTACACATGCAGAGGGCTATAAGAAAGATGTAATATCTCGCTCACCGCCTGCACAAGGATCAATTCAGAATTCTCGAAGCGAGTCAGACGAACTGCGGAGCCTCAAACCGAAAAATCTTTCAGCGTCTGTCGTATTTCAATTACAATACTGGCGTCTATCGATCTTATATTATTACTAGCTGGCGCCCGCGACTTCGTCCGCGTTGAAAAAGAAAAAAGTAGCCTATCCTGTGTCCTGTACGTCTAAATGTTTATCTACCAAGTTTCATGAAAATCAGTTAATTCGTTTCAGAGTTATGGAGGTATACATACATACATACAGAAAAAAATTCTAAAAATCGTCAATTTAGTTTCAGTATCATGTATAGAGCCTATAAACACGATATCTCTGAAAACAAAGTAACTTACTCCATGACCGACCCTTACAGATTTATTATTAGTATTAATGATATTGTGAGCTCTTATAGATATAAGTACTTGCAATTATGTGAACTATTCTCATCTGGGTAACTTCGTATCGACGAGAGATTAATTACCTGAAAATTAAAGCAATTTTCATTAATTAAATGTTATGAAATTTGGTTGGGTTTGGATGATGTAGACCTCAGAGCGTTGTATATAGTGTGTGAGGGATGGTCTGGCGATTACCTACTAAAGAATAGTAATAATAAAAGATGCTAATAAACAGAGTGAAAGTAGAAAAATGCATTTTACTCTCATAGTAAAATATGAAAGATGAGAACATCTGCGCGGCGCATCTCGACGAGTGCATAAATATAGATGACTTGTTGTCGACACAACACAACACAACTCACTAGAACCGACTTAGTTTAAAAAGAATGATAATCTACATTGTTTGTTAAGTTTTTTCGCAACGACTTCGTTAGCATGATTAGCTGAATCAATAATCAAATTTTTCCACGATAGTTTCGCCCGTTCCACCTATCCCTATTACGGTATCCCCCCACTGTGATAGGTGGAAAATTAGTTCGCCTAATGTTGGGATAACATGGTTCTAATTCTAATAATATATTGTAGTTACATCCGATCCATGGATCAGATCTAAAAATTGGTTTAACTATACGCCTAGTTTCATCCGAAGATGAAGAATATTTTTCGTTAAGAGCAGGCCCCACGAAAAAAATTCCTACGCTCGCTCCGCCCACGTCCCGCCACCCGAGAGTTACAAGTTGCTCGGCGGCTCTCTAGAATTTTTTTTAATATATCGCAAGATACAGCTTACGTAAGGTTGAATATTGCGTACATTATTTGAAGCATGATTTGGTATGCACTAGCTCGGAACTAAACAACGTAAGTCTCAAAATTGTTTTCGTTAATTATAGGAGTAAAAATAAACCTAAGTTTATTTTATTTTGACAATCACTGGTAAACAATGTTTCCTTGCTACGAGCAGTTTTTTGGCGATATAATTCAAGCCGTTTAGTAGAAAAATTTAATAATCTCCGGAAAAGGCGCCGATTTCGATCAAAAAATGTATCGAATGAAAATCACCTAATTATGTTTCTGACTTGATAATCTACAGCTAAAGGTCTCAAAATATATATATGTAAATTCCACATTGATCAGATATGTGGTTGACTCAGCACATTTATTTAAAGTTCCCTTAGTTTCATAGGGCCTGGCCTTAATATTTAATAACAAACTTTGGCAAGAAAGACGATTGTATTGGCGATTGATTGATTGAAGACGATTGTCTTCTATGGACGGTTTTAAAGAAACGGTTTATAAAATCAGTGAAAAAAGTATGGAAGGAAACTCCTTTCCAATGATTAGGTACAAGCGAATGCTCTAATTCTTTGTACAAGCTTGCAACGCGCGGTGCATCCGTCATCTGCAATGCAATGCAATACTACAATGCTGCATCGTTATTGTTATTCAACCAATGCTCAAATATGGACGCTAATAAACCGGTATTGGATATCATTATATACAAGATTGTATAAAACCACTCTTGTCGTTAGACGAGCGAATATATTGGTTCAACAAAAATATTTTTTATTTAATGACTAGCTGATGCCGACGACTTCGTCCGCGTTGAAAAATATTAAGTAGCCTATCCTGTGTCCCGTACGTCCAAATGTTTATCTACCAAGTTTCATGAAAATCAGTTGATTCGTTTAAGAGTTATGGAGGAACATAACATACATACATACATACAGAAAAAAATTGTAAAAATCGTCAATTTGGTTTCAGTATCATGTATAGAGCCTATAAACACGATATCTCTGAAAACAGAGTAACTTACTCCATGACCGACCCTTACAGATTTATTATTAGTATTGATTGATTGTATCTATAAAACCACTCTTGTCGTTAAACGAGCGAATATATTGGTTCAACAAAAATAGTTTTTATTTAATGATTAAATAAGAATTGATCGGCCTGTCTGGCGGCAGTAACCGTCCCCTAATAGAATCGACCACCGTGAATAACAGCATGTGTGCTGTTGTGTTTCGGTGAGCGACTAAGAGATGCCAGAGACCATTTTCCTATTCTTTTCTAATACTGTGGTAGACAGTGCCTATGGCGTTGATATGATATAGGATAGGCGATGGTAGAAATATCATCAAGTGGACCTGCAGCCTGTTTGGCGACTTTTAAATAATAGAGAAAGGAAAGGTAAGAATTAAGACTAGTATAATTATCAAAACATAACAGCACAATTGTATATACATATGTTATGATAGCTATTAGGTTCACTATAATAGCAATCATGACGTGGTTAAATTATAAAACGCTTAACATGAAAATGATATAACTTCACATCGAAATTATAGACTCGCCATTAACATCCCATGAAGTAATCACAATAAAAGTAACCTCGGAACCGGAAGTAGTTAATTCAGCGATTAACGGACGTCATATCCGGTGGAATCTTACAAATTGCATGCAATAATAAAATCAATACAATAGAGAGATGGACACATTAATACCGCGGATAGTATATGGTGAATACTAGGTATTATTATATAAATAGACCTGCATCTAGCTACGAGATTGAAAGTCATCGTTAACAGTCTATACAACTCAAGTAAAGAGAGTTTGTTTGTTTGTTACACTTTCACGCCTTACCTACTCAACCGATCATTATGAAATTTTGCACACACGTTTTTAGGGATACAGAAAAGGACCATAAGTACCTTTTATCCCAGAAAAAAGTATAGTTCTCGAGGGATCATCTACGAAGTGTGGTGTTAGGTGCCACCGTCAATATTGTAATGTATAGGTGCAAAGTGTAATGCCTCTGTTTCATTTTATTTTAGTTAATGTTTTAATATTTTATTGATATGAATAAATGTTTCGACTACGCAGGAATTTGTTTAGGTACAGATTATTTAAAAAAGCTCATATTTAAGTTAGGTGGAAACGCCACAGGCGGGGGGAGTTTGGTCCAATATGCGCAGGATAAAATGCGTCAAATCGCACGAATGATAAACAGCGTAGATAAATGATAAACGGAGATAAACAGCGCACCTAGATAACAGGTATTTTGCAGCCGCTCTAGAAACTTTCTTGCTAATATATTGACTGCCGACCAAGTACACTCAACATGTCATAACTAATTAATTAACAATAGAAATCGGTCGTCTAATTAACGACTTTTATCATCCAATTGTTTTATTTACCATCGTAAAGAACTTGGTGTATTAACCTTAAAAAATTCCGAAACTCGTAAAATTTTGAGCACTGACTTTCGGACGACATTGACGGACGAAAACAGTAACCGAAAGAAAAAAAAAAACAATTCCATTAAAAACTTTGGCCGTTCAAAGTGATTCGTTTGCGGTGAAATTAAAAAAAAACCTCTAAAACTACAGACAGAAAGAAATGAGTCTAATTAAATTGAAGGTACTCACAAAAGACATTAAAAGAGTAGATCTGTCTGTTACAATTCACAATGGGTACATTTTTTTTATTACAGAATGGTTACAGGGGTGTTAGTAACGTCAGAAAATGTCGCCTCAGAGACAGAGGTAAAAACGTATTCTGGATTAACTAATGCCTACCTTTAATTAATATTATTATAACATTTAAACAATTGTTTCGCTTTCCAGTAAAATTGCTAAAAACATCATTTACTTAAAAATATTTGTTAAAATTACATAATCAAAATCATCTGACATATGAGCCATATAGTTGCAAAGACAGAAACATCCATATATTTTTTTCAATTTGAAATTTATGTAAATTTTTAACAAAAATGTGTAACTATATAAGAAAAAATCGATTTGCCTTTTTTTGTACAAAAGTGATGTTGCGACTATATGACTCATATGCAATCTTATATTGAATTCCACCACTCTCGTTCCTCCCGTTATAGGTCCAGTCTATTCCCACTTTATCTGACTGCTTTTTGTGGCTTTATATAGCACTACATTTCTTCAGAAAAATGCCGTCCATCGCCCACACTATAATTGTGCGGCTTATAATTTGTGGACGACACATTTCATGTGATTATATAATATTGTTTTTACCAGTTTTGACTGGTAAAACGCACAGGTTATTTGTATCTGTAATCTGGTAGTCTTAAGTCTTAAGGCATGGTGGAATTAGCAATGAAAATATAAGACGAATGTTGCCCAACTCGATTGTGTTTTTCTACCGCTTTATTGAAGTTGTACTAACCCAGCTGTAAGTTAATGAGATTGGCTTAACAAATTAATTATGCATTAGGTACCTTGGCTTAGTAAAAATTATTTAAAAGCTCAACGATCAAGTATCAACACTGTGTTAACTAAAATACGAGCTTTGTCCTTGATAGTTATCGTTAAGAATAAATTCAAAATATTTTTTGAAATATTTTGAAGAAAGTGGCAGTTAAGCAACAAATAGGTATTTAAAGTAATCGTGTAATAATAACAAATTATTAAGTTAAAATAAACACAAGTATGGCGGCAGAGAGAACTGAAGATCGTCATAAAATAATAGCTCGAGTGTTTACCCTTCTTTGGGGGGTTCTACCTTTACGTCCTTTTTCCTCTGTACACTTATTTTGGATACGCAAACATAACTCCATCCAAATGGCTTTATTTCATTAAAAATATCTTACATACCTTTAAAGTGATTTGTTATAAATAACTATATTAGTATATGGGCACAATATTCATTCATCGAGCTCGTTCGCCCATCGAGGTATAACCCGGGGTACTTTTCGAAAGGTGCTTGCATATACCATGTACGGGTATAGTGTAGAGGCACTTTGACCCTCTCATTAGCCGATACAAATTGGGGGCTGCCCTTACCCCGGGATCTCGTAAAAAACGGCTCTTACAAGATGTATAACAAACTATTACAAGGAAATTGGGGCCAGCCCGACCCCGGCCAGGTGATTCCCCAGACACTTGACAGATTTATACATTATTCAGGTATTTTCGCTAAATTGGAAATGTAACAATCATCTGTTTAAACATTATTACTCGTTTAACTTATTTTTTATTATTGTTTCACACTCGAAAATAATTTTCCTAATAAGCTCAAAAGCTACGTATAACCTATAACTCATGGATAGAGGGATAATCAGGGAAGGTTCTTACGTAAAAAAAAATGCACCTCGGGCGAAGCCGGGAGCGGTGCGCTAGTAATATAATAACAAGCAGTGGCTGGCATCACTGAAGATATCATCATACCTATAAATAGTATAGAAAGTAGATATCGATAGAGAAAAACATACAAACATTAATTTTTATTAATAACATAATAAAAACCATATAGGTATATATGTAATATATCATAATGGGAAGCCTTGAACTCGATTTGACCTCGATCACATTTTTCCGCCGCTGGCGACCGTGACATTCGCACATCAACCTCACCTTGATCACACACACATTGCGTGACAACCGGGGGATTCCAATCTGAGACGTCTCATCTGCCTCGACATAAATTAAAACATTTATGCAAAATACGGGAGAGGTTCCCATGGGCACGGCAGCACGCTTATAATTTTATCGCGTTAAATGCGTTCAATTAACTCGTCTCAAATCCAAGATAAATCGTGGAAGACACGAGACAAATCCACTTGATTAATCCAAACATTACATGTCACCTCTACCTACGTCTTACTGAAGAATATAAACTAGATCTTGCGACTGAATTTGTCAAGACATCACATGACACGTATGTCAACCAGTAGCGAAGATCCCTTGGTGGCTTGCATCACTTCCTGGTCATCCTGGTGCTGTATTTTGGTACGCACTAGTCCATAATATCACAAACTGAGGTTGGATGCAATTCAAAGATCATAATTTATAAAATTACCTGAAGGTCCGAACAAAACCTAATCCTTCTAATAATGAATAATTTTTTAATCAGAAAAGATTACATATAGTTAACAACCCACTATTGGGAACTGGTTTTTATTCTGTGCGAATCCACCACGCTAGGAATTTTTGCGAAAAATTTCCCTATGCTATTATTTTGGACCACGAAATACCTCAAGTTATTTGGACTTTCCAACGGCGTTTTAACGGTGACGACTTTATTGGCTTTCGACCAGATTTTAATGTTTATTTATTTATCTATTCAACAAGTATTTATAGATTGTCAAACATAATAAAATTGAATGAATCCACTAAAGGCACCTTACCGGTTCGGAAAGACATTTGAAAGGGGAAGATACCGTCAATAAATTTCCATAGTTGCTCTATACAAATAAATCTTCAATTATCAATAAAATATTAAACAATGAACATATTCATTCTACATTAAAATAGAGACTGTGAAAAAAAACCACTGTACTTAGTTTTCTAACTGTACTTAGTACACAATTTTCTTTCGATAAATAACTTAGATTTCGTTTGATTAAACCTTCGTCTCTGATTCATAGTAAATATTGAATTTACAAAGATATACATATTTGATAAAATATTGTAAATGAAACCAGTCGAAATACTTACTGGTATTGCAATGAATGGTGGTCGAATGATCCCTCGTGGCTGGATTTAATTAACGCTTCTGGGATAATTTATGCCAACTTTGGACCCTACACTGCCTTGCCTTGCATTCATGCATATAATATCTGTGTGTGGTTCGCAAATTAAACTTTTACCAGTAGTTTTCTGCGCCCTCTCAATCTCCGGATAGATAGAACCTCTTATTATTTTTAATGACAATAACTTCAGTATATTTCGTACTCATTCATCTCATTTTAAAGAGTTTATTGTGCTCACTGAATGTCCTTTAGATCATGTATTGTAAAGGTCACAGTGTACGAATAGCTACAACCTCTTTTTATGGTTAATATAGGTTATGAACACTCACTCACTCATATAGAAATATACAAGCAGCAACACACAGACATTTTTGTAAAATAACTAGTGGCCCGCTCCCGGCTTCGCCCGGGGTGATTTTTTGCAATCCAACGGATAAATTACTTTAAACCGCCATCTGTGAGAACCTTATGGAACTCACAGATAAATAATTGCTGGATTGAATAGGTATCAACAGATGGCGCTATGTTAATATTATATAATTTGCAAAAAAATAATAAACAAAATGAGATATAAACTATCCTACCTTTTAAGTTGGACCAAATTACATATAGTTACGAAATTTTATCAGTAGTTTCGGAGTTTATCCCGAACATACATCGTGACACGAGATTTTTATATATAACAAGATAAGGATATTGTGAACCCTTATTTTAATTTCATTAAATTATTTGTAACATTAAAATAAACAAAATTCATTAGATATCAGGTATCTTAAAATGGATCAGTTTAAGTATATAAATTACATTGTTAAATTAATTATATCACACTAATGACCGGCCCCCGGTTTCGCACGGATTCTCTCAAAAATCCTTTCTTAGCGGAATATTACGTTAGATAATAATGTTCCAAATTTCAGCGTTCTTGATAGTTGTTTAGGCTGTACATGGACGTTCATTGTGAACATCCATGTCCCGGAACGCATTGATAAGTCAGTCGGGTCAAATGATTTTAAAGTGTATAGAAGATTAAAAAAATATAGTCATTATTGTGGTCATCAAGATAAATCTGTCAGTTTTTAATGTTAGTTAAAATAGTAAATTTATGGAGTGATTTCATTCCGTCATCAAAATTTCATTAATAATAAATTACATTAAATATGTTCTGTCCAAATTAATGATGCAGTAGATTTTTTTTTGTTAGTAAAAACAAAATAAATATACATATGCAAATACGCACATAGCTTAGCTTATATTTATTTATTTATTTATTTATTTATTTATTTATTTATTTATTTATTTATACCATATAGGTACTCATTTAGAGAATTTCCTAATCCCTAATCCCTTCCCGAAGTTCCCGAACCCTCATTTAGCTTGGACATTTAATGTTGATTAAAACTACCCTTTAGGTGAGTGTTACAGATAAGAAAAAAAAATGTTTAATAGTTTTTCCGTGCGTTTATGCAAACTCGTATTTTTCCATATGAAAAAAGCCGATCGTTTTACCGGTCGCTATACAAACATCTTATTCAAGAGTCGATACAAAGTAAGTTGTAACAGTAACAGTACTGCGACTCAGGCGCAGGCGCATGCGACCGGCGACCGGCGACTGGCACCGACTGGCACCGATTGTGCGCACACACACACAGACCTACACACACACCGCTGCACTATTATCGACGTAAGGTGGCGATCACACTGGCATATTTATTTGCATAATATGACGATGAATTTTATTGTAGATATTTACATAAAAGTAACGATTTCATAGAGATTTACTTGTAATTTGTTTCACTTCACACATACACAAGACTAATATATTGTTTTTTTAGTTTTTACTGTTTAGTAATGTTATGAGACGAATTGTTTTGTTCAATGTACGTAGTATAAGTAGTATATTTTATAATTTTAAAGTATACACAAATAATATTAAAAAAAAAAATTTGAAATTCAAACGCAATGTTGTTCAAAATCAAATCAAAATCAAAATATTTATTAAGTATATTATATTAGTAATTTTTCAAGTATCACACTTTATAATAGGGTTCCTAATATAATTTTTTTTATAGAAAATAATAATAATTATTAATGTGTAATGGTAAATTAATACCAATATATTATTTTTTGCCGCTGAAAAATGTTAGTACTGAATTTTTTCAGATGAACAGGAATCTTTTTACATATTAACTTAAAATATTTCAATGCTTAACCTTTTTTATCATTATTATGCTAAATGATTAAGATAAATATAAAATTATTAGTGTCCCCAAAGTCGTGTGTGAACACAGCCTTACATAGTTTAGTAAATACTCGCTCGCGCTGGCTGCGCGCTGTGTACATACAAGAACGAAGTTAGCAAACACTGTATTTCACCTTTATTGCCACCACGATAAGCCTGAAACTCGCCTAACGTGTTGTTAGGTGGACTGTACCAATTCGCGTTACGCGTTTGTTTACAGAATGCAAACATTTTGATGGGGTCAAATCTCATATAATACATGTTTGAATCGGAATTCAATATGTATGTTAACAGGTACACAAACTCACATTGAACTTGCACCATAAGAAAAACAAATAGAATCTATTTTTGAATGCCTGTTAAGAAAGTTTTGTAAGGCACAGACAAAATGCATTTCTTTAGATCTGAGTTTAAGTAGTCATGTGATTAGTTAGTATAAATAAAGCCTATTTCAAAGAGATACGAATAGGTAAGTGAGTAGATAGAAGCGCAAAACTCGTTTGAAACCTTGAACGACTCACGAACGCTAATTGTGGAATCAAAATATTGTAAACATGTTTATAGATTGTCTATCTAATTTAAATTATTTGTCTGTATGAGCATTCAAAAAGTCCCTATTAGTCTTCTTACACGTGCTCACAATTTCCGTCATTATGTTGTCCTTTGATCATTTTATTCTGTTCTGTTTAGTTGTCGACTTAAATATTACGTTTGTATTAAGCATCTTTAAAAAATTTTATGTTCAGTTCTATATGCGCTAACTTATTCTAAAGTGCCCATAGGATTTTGATCAGTTGGGTATCAGTTACGATTTTAAATAACATTATAAAGAGCGATAAACGAGGAAGAATATATTATTATAATCATATCATAAACCGATAGTTACTTATATTAAAATCTCCCATTTAAAAGGTAGCTTATACCGAGAAACGAGGGGGGTTGGTTTTAAGGGAATAAGTAAAACAGACATATGAAAGAAGAGAGACATAGAAGAATGACAGATAGAGAATCTATACGCACATATACGCATGTTTTGCACACATATTAGCAAAGTATTTTTTATTGGTTGGAAATGTTTACAATTACATGCCTGATAAGACTGTTTGAACCTAGAGTAGAGGGTATATAGTAAATTGTACAATTAAGAAACAAAATCAAAGTAAATAATTTTCTTTCTTGATTAATAATCTTCTCTGGCAGCCCTAATACTGATGCGCAACCTTCCGTGATATAGTAATTTGTAATGAAGTTATGCGATGAGGCGCGAGCATTAACATAAACACATTATAGGCAACCCTGAAACTCGCGACGCCATGTGACTTGTTAACCATTGATCTCAAAATACCATTACGCGTAAGTTGGTTACAATTTAGACAATTTAGACTTACCAACTACTACATACGCATGATTATCTTTAGGATTGAGGAGCTTTGAAAGTGGAATTTATGTTTTATTCATAAATGTAATATCTCGTTGTAATTCATACATCATAAATAATTTTGAAGTGTTTTTGTGTATTTCAAAATCACACACAAAACAAAAACAGAGGATTTCTCAGTTTAAAATATGTATGCTAGTGTGTTAAATTTATGTTTAATATTTTAAATATTAAAAGATAACAGACATATACACAGTTGGCCATATTGAAAGTGAAGTCACCAGTTCTTCGCTCCATTCTTTTGGTCAAGGCTATGATCATGTTCATATCTCGCAAAGGTATCACACTCCGACGACGTCGCATGAACGGACAAACACGATTACAAGCGATTAAATTTACATACGTGTTCATGCGTGACAAACGAATGTAACTTCTGTCGACTTGCGTTTACAGTGCATTATTCCAATCGACTTCTGAGGCAATCCTTGAAACGGAGCCAATAGATAATAGAGCGTAACGTCCCAGGAATAGAGCTCATAAGAAGGGAAGACGGCTTCGCTGTAAGGTTGCGAAGGCTTAAGTACCGTTGGCATGTTACAAGAGGCAACGGGGTCATCGGCCGGTGCGTACGCGCAGACGGATCGCGTGGGAAACTGATCTTTTGCGTGTCGTGCTATCAATATTACAAGTAGATACGTCCTACACCATGATAAAGTTCACTTAATAGTAGGTGGCTATCGTCGCCTATAATAACAACACAAGCAACGCTACTGGTGCTGCGAGTGCGGAAAGGATAGGATAGGGATAAGGAAATAAGGCTCTGGCATCCCTTACTCATTCACCGAAACATCAGCACACATGCTAATATTTCACAGTGGTCTTCTGTAAGGAGGTGGTTACTGCCGCCAGACGCCAGCGTGCCCTGCCACTACTTTCCAAATCCAGAACAGAGCCAACTTTGAAAAGATCATTTCCAAAAAAATTACCCAGCCGGAAATCGAACCCAGAACCCATGAGACAGAACGTTAACGTTGTCGTCGTCGTCGTCGTCGTCGATACTGTCTATCGGTGTCATTTTGCATGACAAGTATGGATGACACCCATACACCCATTGTAAGTATATCATGCCGACTGGTCATATCATACAACATGACATAATCAGCTGAAGACCGCTTAGTCGTGTATGTGTTGTGTATGGCATAAGAAATGCCTTAACTATCTAATAGCTTTAACTAAATCAACAGTTAATATTAACAGTTGTAGGTACACAGTTAACAATAAGGACAATAAGACAGTTATAATACGAGTTATCCCGGTTAACAAAGCCCATCAAGCGAAGGTTGGAATAAAATAATAAAAGTATTGCATAAAACCTTATACTGAATTCACTCATTAGTTTCTCAGCCACTCCGGCGAAGCTGCGTCTCAACTCTCAAGTTTGAATGATATCTCCGCTGAATACATTTCCACATCATTACATCTACTTTCCTGAAGCCTTCGTGAAACTGCGCCTCAGGCACAGTATCTCGAGTATCTTAATAAATATTATAATTAATATTATTGATTACCTAGGCATATATGATTAAAGGGGTGCATTTAAACTCCCAGAATGACAAGAACTTAACAAAGAGTATATCATATATAGTATATGTTGTTACAGTTTGCCAACAACATTGTCGTAATGACCTGAACATGATACTCGATAGCAACAACTAAGTCTCCCGAAAGGCGATTTTAGGATGAAAATGGACAAGACTAAAGTTACGTGTAATGTCCATCTTGCGCCCATCCAATTTCGAGAGTTTGTTGCTGTTAATTCAAATGATTTACTTAAATTTCACTTGAAACTAAAGTGTCTTGCAAGTGTTAACCTTGATAGGATAACAGAAGTGGATATACAGTAGCATCAATCATCTGAAATATCTTTAAAAAGCCATGTGTAACATCTATAACAGCTTGCAGCTCTAGCATCAAATGAAGAAACTTAAGATAATGGTGAAGCACGAATAGAATTTAGTGTTATTGGCGGCTCGGGTATAAAAGGATCCAGATAAATACCTTTCCTCGCAGAGTGTGTACCGTGAAAGTGAAATCTTGTTTACGAACGGCCGACTGCTTGCGGCTGAGGGCTGCCATCCCTTAAAGGCGTCTTACTAACGAAGCGTTTAAAACGCTCACGTAAAATATAAATGCCACATTTTATTAAATTCTTAAATACCATTATAGCTTTCTATAACTGAAATATGTTCACAATGACAGGCCTTTAGCAAAGCAATAATATAAGAGAGAGGGGTGATATTTTTTTAAGCAAATCATGAATCACTTGATAGCTACCATCGCATATAAAACGTTATAGAATAAGAATACATAGGCACTGACATTCCTACCAACACACCGAAACACAATAGCCCACGTGAAGTTATTACACGAAGGTCTTCTGTAATGCCGGCTCCACATTAGTGCCGTGAAGATCCGTGAACAGGCGTGAACGTGAATGTGGACGGTTTTCGCGGGGTTCGCGCGCGTTCACGCTTGTTCCCCGATCAGAGTCGGTATTTTGTCCCGCGACAAAGGGTTCGCGCCTCCTACGCGCGGCGTTCACGCGTACACATCTACATTCACGGTATTTCTTGTTTTGGACGTATATGTTGCCACAGCAAACAAAGTTATTGCAGCAGCAGCTTCCACGTCCATTTCGCGGCGGGTTTCACGAACGATTGTGACATTGTGTTAACCCGTGAATGTGGAGGGCAAGACTTGTGCCGTGAATTCACTGCATTAATGTGGAGCCGGCATAAGTGTTTTGTGATTATTGAACAATTATGCATTATGAAAATAATAAAAAAAATACAGGGAAAAAATTTATATTTCATTAAATATTATTAATAACAATATTTTTTTATAAAAACAAACTTCACAAATAAACGCTCCATGTGAAGTTGGCCTTAGGCGTGTAATTACAAAGGTGTGTATAAACATCAGTGAATGGCTGTCAAATCAGCGTTCCATTCGATTCAACGGGAGTGGTCTCGAGGGATGAGTGGGATAAGTATGTAAAGATGTGATGCAGGGATTGCCAGTACGTGTTGTCCAACATTTAATTGATATCTTGAAGGACAGTGTCTGTAGCTGTCTATCCTCAATGAACCAAATTAGCGATATTGTGCTTGAGCTTTGAGGTCAAATTATGAATCGGATTAATAGTCCAGTCGGGGCAGACATAAAACTAGCCTGAAATAGAAAAAATTAGAGGCCGCGATTTTTTTCTATTTAAATGTCTGCCCCGACTGGACTATAAAAAACGTTTTCAGAACCCGCTAATAACGAGCAAGTCAACATTTGTGCATGACACTATCTGCCGAGTCTTCTAGTTATAAATTAATTATAACTAGTTACTTTATAGACAAATAGGACATTTATCGCTGAACTTAAACCATATCGATATTATATAATTCAGAAAATTGAAATAAATAAAAAAAATGGGGTTATAGATAAGAAATTATAACACAGGAAGAGGCAGTTGATAAGTAAATATCATTAAACTAAAAAGATATTAGTAAAAAGAATTACTCAAAGAAAATAATTAGTGTAAAAGCATCGATAGTGGTAAATGGTAATTGACGACAGTGTTAATACACTTTCCAATTTGAGAGGAACTTTAAAACTCATTTTCGTTACATAAAAGCCAACGACGACGCCTCGTTTGTGGCAGCGGCTCGTATTCATGCCAATTTGTTCCTTTACCATATACCGTCTCATTTACTCTTGACCAGTTCGCCGATAATGTTGTCCTTTTTACGCTTTATTATTTTTTATAGTCGCCTCTTAAACTGCATCGACCACATCGGTGTATCCGTGATTGTACTTTATTATATCCGATCCAATATTGTTTTACGCGTGATTACAAATTCCAGGTTTTATATACTCAAAATCAACGTTTATACTATACTATATCAGCCTATATACATGAAATTAGGTTTACATTAAATTATGTATAAAAAGTACTTGCAAATATTTAGGTTGACAAGTCCTTATCAGGATAAGAGTGGGTACTAGGAAAATTGACAGAGACTAGAGTGAATCCAAGCCAGCCAGATTCAAGCAAAATTCAAGTGTCTAGTCCAGGGGTCGGCAACCTTTTGAATCGGAAGGGTTAAAAATTACAATTTACTAAATTTAAATTTTTAAAGAGCCACAAATTTTTTTTTTAATAATAAATAGCACTTGCATAAATAAAGTTTTAAAAAACTAATCTATTTATTCATAAGAAAAATATCTATTTATTCATCGTTTTGCAGTTATGAATTGAGCAGCCCGTTTAGCGGTAGTAACCAATGTTAAAAGTTTTAATAGATGATGGATATGTAGCAACTTTATCCATCGATTTTGTTATCACTACTTTTCTAAATTGCCTCCCACTATGGGAGCAAATTTTAAAACATTATTCACGTCAAAAAAGTATAAAAATGCTGGCATAAAAAGTTAAATTTTACATTAAAATGGAACATTATAGGATAAAGACAATAATTATTTGATATCAAAGAATGAATGCGTCGCAATTATTCGTATAATAGCTGTCTGCCATTTGTCTGTAGCGAGCTGTAACACTTGCACTAAAGTTTTAACGATTTTAATGTATTCTTTTATATGCATTTAATAACGAACAAAAGAAATTTCACATTTCCTATTAACCACTTGTTTTTATATATATATAACATTTACAACTATATATTTAAATATATTTACAAACTTACATAACTCATGCAAATATATAAAATTAAATTTACCAACGTTGTTGACTTTATATCTGTCCCGAGTATTTATTTGTCCGGAAAAACCTCAGGAACGGATGTCTAGTCTAGTATGTAATTATCATTTAAGTACTTTGCAAAACTACTTTAAACTCAATGATTTTGCATAAGTAGAACCCAAATCGAGAACCGAGATGCATGAGAGAACCGATTTAATATTTGTCACACGGTCCATAAACACCTCACACTAAGGCCTTTTTGGGCTTCAGAGAAAAATGAACTTGTGGTTTATTGCAATGTTACTGTGTGGCTTTTTCCACCGAATTCAGACGTTTTCCGACCGCCGCGTGGCTACAAAAAAGGCAAGGTCGACAGTGGGGAAAAACGACAATTAAATCCGTCATTAAGTTTTTGTTGGCCGTACAGTGAAACGACACGTTAGTTTTTGTTAACCGTACACTAGCAATGTTCGCTCGCTGTTTTTACCTTGCCCCAGCCACTATTAATAATAGTGACACTTCTTTTATACTGAGTTTTAATATGTTGTGTTATAATAACAAATGTGTAATTAATAATTATTGATTTTTCTTGTTTAATCTGAATTTGTGTACAGGACGATCCTGTTAACTGTTATGCTAATGTGAGGGGAGAGAATGAACTCAATTATTACACACTGGTGGACTCTATTATCACTCACACACTGGTACACAACAGAACAGTATGCGCTGATGGTCAATTTGATGGTAGACGGGAAAGTAAGTGTTTGTAGAAAGAAAGCCTTCACACCTTAACTAGTCATCATGGAATGGGGTCACACACAGACAAAAAACACCTACTGTTCTCCAGGAATCGACTAAAAAATATGAAAAAAGAGTTGCCTATCAACAGGTAAACAAAACGTCATAAATTAATGTAACAAAACATATATTTACATTGTACAATTTTATTTTAGATACTGTTTTGATATTTTTTAGATCTAAGAATAAGGAGTGCGGACGGAGTCACGAGAAAAAACTAGTAGGTACTCTATATACGACAAATATTACTATTTAAAGTAAAACCTTTAAAGTAACTTGGATAGTTTGAGTAAATTCTAAATTTTTTTCAGTCTGACATTTTACAAAAAGTAAATTAATAATGTTTTTTGTTAATTAATGCACCAATTAAAACTTCTCTCTATTTGAAGTCTACGTCGACATCTGAAAAGTTTTCATATCCATTCACAAAATTTCTTTTGCATGGCTTCAATAATAATTTATATAACTTTAGACTATTTCAACTACTCACATAAATTAAAAGCACTCGTGAGTTTTAATTCTAAATTTATTGAATTTAATAGCACTCCACATTTTTTTTATTTATTAGGAACCAGTCATGCACTTTTTTCACACTTTCAAACTATCCTGTACTTTCGTTTTGTCCTTTATGGCTATCTATATGAATGTCTATTCTCAAAAAAGTGTCCGAGCACCAGCTGCAATATTAAACTTCATTATTCATAAAGAAAAATTTTCCCGAACTCAGTTAATCCTTTTAAATATTTTGTTAAACTGTTATTTTTAATGTTTGAACCTAGATTTACGAACTTAGTATACCTAATTAGTAACTGGGTTTAATCCCTAGAAGACCACTGTGAGATAACAGCACGTGTCTGTTATTTTTTAGTGTATGAGGGATAACAAACTCACTATCGTCACCTTGTTGCTTATTATCCCATATTCTTATCTTTTATCATATCTACTGTCTACACCGTGTTGTTATCGACAGCGTCGCAGCAATCTCTTGGGATTAAAGATACATCCAAGTCTATAGGCAACATCCTATCTGAAGGTCCACAATATTTAAATGAACGATTTTCTAAAATAAAATAATGTTACGGCTCGTACGAATAATTGACATTTTCGAGCCCCTGTAATCACGCAAATTTAAATACGTCAAATCGGAGTTAGCGTGGCCCAATTATATTAGCCAGGCTCAAATTAGCGGTAGGTTATCAAATATTCACTCACCTTCGGTTAGGTTAACGGCGAGTATATCACTCACCTTCGGTTTGCCGATGATATTGTGATCTTAGCGGGGTCGATGAGAGACCTCGGCACGATGCTCGAAGACCTCAACCGAGTTTCTCAAAGGGTGGGCCTTAAGATGAATATGGATAAGACGAAAGTTATGTCTAATGTCCATGTTGTGCCTACCCCAGTAACAGGTGGAAACTCAACTCTCGAAGTTGTTGACGAGTACATATACTTGGGACAAACAGTCCAGTTAGGTATAGCCAACTTCGAGAGGGTGGTCAATCGTCGAATCCAGCTCGGATGGGCAGCGTTCGGGAAGCTCCGAGACATCTTCTCGTCCAAAATTCCTCAGTGTCTCAAGACAAAGGTTTTTGACCAATGTGTGTTGCCGGTGATGACATATGGCGCTGAAACGTGGTCTCTAACTATGGGCCTCGTAAGGAAGCTCAATGTCGCTCAACGAGCTATGGAAAGGGCTATGCTCGGGGTTACACTGCGAGATCGAATTAGAAATGAGGAGATCCGTAGACGTACGAAAGTTACCGACATAAGCCGGCGGATCAGTAAGTTGAAGTGGCAGTTGAGCCGACGGCCGCTGGGGCCGGAAGGTTCTCGAGTGGAGGCCACGTACCAGCAAGCGCAGCGTAGGACGTCCACCCACAAGGTGGACAGACGACCTAATTAAGGCCGCGGGTCAACGGTGGATCCAGGCTGCTTCTGACCGGTCCTATTGGAGAGTTATGGGGGAGGCCTATGTCCAGCAGTGGACGTCCTGCGGCTGAAATGATGATGATGATATCAAATATTGAACGTCAAAAAAAAAGTCATGAAATCCGCTTAAAAATGTCGACTTAACTTGCCTTATCCTAGTAGTCAACTTTATTATTATGAAAATCTAATCTAGATTTAATTCTCCGTACATAGGATAGTAAGTAGTGACCATAAGTTATGTTAATTTACAATATATTAAATTAAGTTTAGATAGTATGTCAAAGCTCATCCGAGCGGTACAGTCGCAATCCGTTTTGTCGGCAAACATCTTAATTAAGTGCATCAAGCAAACCATTCACTCCGTTTGCACTTTCCAGACGAGCCACTGTCCAGAGCGAAAGGGCGCACCGTATGTTAAATAAGCAGTAAGTAACCTTTTTGTTTGTTAAAAAGAACTGTTTGAGTAGTGGCAGAGCACACTGCGGGGACGCAGTCATTTGGACAGACCGTCTGGCGGCAGTAACCACCCCATTTCCCTATTTCTTTTTAATCTCTTATCATTAATACTATCGTCAGCAGCGCTGTTTGTATAAAAGCTGTTGATTCTATAGAAATAAATCAAGGAAATTATAGTAAAACCAAAAACCGTAATCAAAATGAGGAAAAGTTTGATTTAGAAGTAATTTCGGTGGACCAATATAAAAGTATGAGTACGAGTAAGTTTGGCTACTGTGGTGTGATCGTCAGTGTGTGTGCCACTCGGAGGGTGGTGAAGATAACTGATGGTGGTGGCCGGTGGTAGTAATAGGTCTGGTAAACGGCGCAAGATGGCCGTCGCCGCCGTCTCAGGCCAATTATAATTTGTAACAGCTGCGGACAGCGCTGTGATAAAGCGATAAATCCGCTTTTATTATAAGCGCACTCCGCCTGTTATGTTATGATTCACTTTATATCGTAATAAAATATCACACTCATTCATCGTGATGGAAAATTAAGAGAGAAGTTAAGTTGTGTAGGTATTAAAGAACAAAGGCAGTATCATTTTATGTTTGTTCGTATATGTATGTATATACTAGTAGTAAAACTACTGGGTCAATTCTAAAAATTCTTATAAAAATTGTATTTTTTATTTAGATAAAACTTATTTTTTAAAAACATTATTTTATATACATTAATTTGAAAGTAAAAGCGCCTTTTAGTTATTGTATATACTTAACCAAAAGACAGGTATTCGGTGAAAATTTGTTGGGCCATGACCTTGTAGTGGTGGGACTTTATTCGTCCAATCGGATTGGTTTGTTGGGGACCAACAAGGCCCACACCCGTGTGCTCCAAAAAGGCTACGTTCAGCGGAGCTTGTGGCGGAGTGCACACAGAGGACAAAGAGTGCTCCGGGAAGCGCTCTCCCAGAGGAGGGCGGCCCCGTGTTGCAGGGAGGTCTGGGCGTGCACGACTCCCGATGAGCATCCCCCCCAAGGCGGGCAGCCTTAAAGGAGGAGGGGCTGTAAATCAGGAGTAACCGGCTCTGGGTCATCAGGAGGGTCTGTGGGCTACGGTACCGGTTGGCTCACAGGTTTACGCATTCTGGCTGTGAAACGGCACGTGCTGAGTCTCCTCCCGTGTTTTCCGGCCCAATAGACTGCCCTACACAGGACCGAAGCGCTAGTCGGCGTCACTGGGATATTACGATGGCGCTGCCTGGTTGTTCTGGGAGTTAGAGGAGGGGCATATGGCGTCTGGGACTCAACGGGTGAGGTGTGGTGGCCCATTAATGTTCCAGTGGGTTGCAACAGGAGTAGAGCGCGACTTAGCCGCAGGAGATTGGGTCTGCTAGGACATGGCGGTGTTTGTGGGGCCCGAAGATGAGGCCTCGCTGTGATCCTGGTTCTCATATTTGCCGCCGATGGTGGAACATTGGAAGGGTTTTAGTGGGTAGTCCCGGCGTTATAAGGCCCGCCGCGCCGGGGAGACTCACATACCCCCTCGCTGATTTGTGATTTCCCCACCTCAAAAAAAAAGGCATTCGGTGAACGTGTATATTCTATAACTTCATCGAATGTCCTATGTAGTGAATGGTAGGTACTCAAAGCCGCGACAGAAAACTGGTTGTGATTACGAAAGCTTTACATAATATGGATGATGGAAATGAAAGGAAGACATGTGGCAAATCCTCTTCTGGATTAATGCAACGGGATTGAATGGAGATTTCATAAAGAGCAACTGAAACTCGCTTAAATAATTAAACATTTTAACGAGTGTTCGGGTGCTATTTGCCGACAGATCGGACTCCGTTTGTGTCGGTAAAGCTGCTTAACTTGCACCTCGCTACGTTTGTAAACTGAATGGTGCCCTTAATTTACTCAATTATTTTATATCAACCCTTTTTCAAGGCTTAATGTACATTACCTTTAATTCCTGATTCTTGTCTTTCCTGTGTGAGAAGGTCGATGTATATGTAGTCAGTAGTCAGATTCTGGGTTAATCGAAAAATTCTAGGACCGAGATTCTAACCCATGTCAGCCAAAAACTAAAAAAAAACTTGAAATTTATATTTGTGTAGATTTGATAGTAAAAACATTAATACTAAATATTAAGTCAAGAATATGGAAAATAATAAGGATTTTTTTATCTTCTGATTTATCTTAAGGTTTTTTAGAATTAAAAGTTTGAGAACTATAACGAAATATTTCTCTGTTAAAAAAAAATCATTTCGAAGATATTTTGATTCTAATGTTCACGTTATGAAACCTCTTTTAATAATTTCGTCAATTTTCCACGTATGCAATATAAGCTGTTAAATAAAGAGATGACACAGCGAAACCGCCACCTGCCAGGTCTAGTGATTTATGCCTACTTCTAAACGTTCATTATGAACGCAACGACACGTCACAACTAAGTCTCTCGGTCAAAGTTAATTGCCATCTCTATGAAACCTTCACACTTTACTTCCATTATGCAAAATAATCGAAATTCTGTTCATTGTTCAGCAAAATTTTTTAGCAACAACGTTATTTTTTAATTCACTTATTAAAACCAATTTAGGTAAGTGCTGATTTTGGAAGGATCATAGCAAGAAACCTCAAAGCAAATCTTTTTAAATGTTAAAATTTTATATATCAAAATAATAATTTTGCATTATAGTCGTCATACTTCTGCCCCACAACACCAACACGTTGTTGATTAATTTCAAGCTTCTGTTGGTAATTTATGTACCAGTTAGTGTATGATACACAGCTGATCGAGATTCAGAAGGCACAGATTGTCCTGTAGATTAATTACGCTATGAATTTGGTAACATGTTGTCCGCCTCTGGTCAAGTTAAATGAATACTGTTGAAGTGATTGTATGAAAATGACCGTACCAACTACTTCCTTAATCTTATCAGTTAAGGGTTTACAATTGAAACATTTCAAATGTGGAAGCTTTTATGATAACTTTATTGCTATTTGAATATTTTATTACATGGAGAACGGTACAACTAAAGAACTCTTCTATTTGGAAAGGGTTGAACCAATAACGGGCCCATTTTCTGTACTCCAGATAACTTTGTCCTGTTAATGTATTTAAAATTCTTTTCATAAATTGGAAGCACTGTTCGCATACAAATCCGTCGATAATAATTTTATGTTAATATGTTTACAGTTGAAAGTTAGTTTAGGACGATAGCTTTCATTAGAAGGAAGACTATTTTCACAATGGAAATATGTTCAAACTCCGATAGGCCCTTAATTTGATCCATCGAACTGTGAGGACTTATTTCCTGATAAAGCAATTCAATAATTGAACCACAAGCTCTATTATGTGATTTGAGAACACAATTTGTTCAAATCTCTTAGTATTTAGTGCGTCGACCCCATTTCAAGTGGACCTAGCTATGACAATGATTGCGCGTTTATCCATTTGTCTCGACTTATCATCGGTCAGTGTAGTCAGTCCAGTGTACAAGCCCCCGTGTTCATTCAGATCAATTAATTTAGTTAAAAATTAATTCAATTAAAAGTTCGTAAATGTTAGATCACGCGAAAACCGTTGAAAAGATTTTGGTAAATTTTGCATACTTATAAACTACTTCATAGATTAGTTTTACCCTGATGACGCGTCGCTGTGGAACTTCAACTTTAGTATAGGTTTTAACACCTCGTCATTAATGACTCAAGATTTGCCCATTCTCCTTTTGCTTGCCATCAAAGTGTATAAGAACGATGATCAACAATGTGTTTGTATTCTCAACAATGTATAATCGATCATTTATCATGATACGAGTGCATTGAGACGACACACAACAGGAGGGTCGTAATTTCGGGTCGATTCCCCGCCTTCTCCACCCGACCTCACATTAACTATACAACAAGAACTTGTTTAACTATCATTTCTATTTCCATAAGATGCCTAAAACAGAAATTAACAACAAAAAAACTAAGTGATTTTTAAAATCATTTGATTAAAAATAATTTATTTCATTATTCATGTTAAAAGAAAACGGATTTTTTAACAAGAAGTGTTTTTTTTTTTACTATAAACGCACTGATTACAATAAATTCTAAATGTGAACGTAAAATCTTTAGAAAGAAAATGTACAGACATTTCTTTCTCTGGGGAGGAGCGCTTCCAAGTCCATTCAAGTGTTGATACTAAATTTACATTTCACTTTTTATAAAACTCTTTCAGTCATTTGGTGTACGCGATATATTACCATCCCGATTTGTTAGATATGATGTGCTTTTTAACCCTTTCCACTCCAATGTCGAGTGTCACTCGACACTTATTTTGTTCCACTAGCTCCACTGTCGAGTGATACTCGACATGGTGTAATACCTCTTTTTGCGGAAAATTTTAAAACAGGAGGGATTTTTGTTACTAAAATGAATGAAACATATTCTAGAATCGTAAGAGTATCATGTAATTACTCATAAAATAAAGTTTATTAAATAAGAAAAATTCGTTTTTTTTTACAAAATACACAAAAAACATAAAGTAAAAAAACGTAATTTTAGCGTGGAGCTGGTGGAATAAAAACAAAAACAGCCTTGGAGTGGAAAGGGTTAACATTATACAAAAAAGTCTCTATTGTCCAGCAACACACACAGAATAACAGCACCTATTCATCAGTACTAAACTAATCTTACACATACGGTAGGTATAATTTTAAAGAGTTTTTACGACCCACTGGATGAGTGGTAAGTCTGCTTGCCTACTGTTCGATTCCCGGATGGGTCAACTTTGGAAATGAACTTTTGTCTGATCTGGATCTGGCTATTATAATGGCAGAGCACACTGCGTTTCGCAGTCATTTGGGCAGCCTATCTTGCGGCAGTAACCACCCTGTTATAAAAAACCACCTTGAAATAACAGCACGTGTGCTGTTGTGCTTCGGTGAGTGAATAAGGGATGCCAGAGCCTATTTACCTATCCCGTTTCAATTCTTTATCTGTGGTCTGTGGTCTGTGGTCTAAGGCGCACTTGCAGCATCTGTGGCGCAAACGTTGCTGACGCTGCAAACGTTGTTTTACCAAAAAAAAAATTTTTTTTGGGTATAAAAAATAGTTTAGGTACAACCAATTCTCAGGCCTACCGAATATACACAAAAAATTTCATAAAAATAGGTTAAAGTTTACATATAAGAAAGAAGAAGCACAAAAAAGATGTTCACGACTTTTGTTTCAAAATGACGAGAAGCGTACAATAATATCGTGCTCATCTTAAAAAATAAAAACATTTATAAGTAGATTTCTGTCGATAACTCTTCACAAAACAGTGAAAATATAAATAAGATAGAAAATGGGGGACATAATAGCAGCGTTCGTTCTCATCGGGCGGATTCATCCAATAAATATTCAATTACTATTACTCGACTCGTTCTCGCTGATTTAGCATAATATTGCATTAGTATATTATATCATATTTGGGCTTATACTCTTGTCAAATGGTAGATAAACTTTACATTTTATAGGGTCAAGAGAATACGAAAAAAAATATATCACCCCCATCACCCTCAAATGCTCGGTAGGTATATCTTGTGCTGAAATTATTTCATAACTAGCGATCCGTTCCCGGCTTCGCACGGGTGCAATTTTTTTCTGCAAATTAAACGTAGAAACCTTCCTCGTTTAACGCTCTTCCCATTAATGAAAACAGTATAAAAATCGGTTCGGTAGTTTTTGAGAATCGCCAACATACAGACAGACAGACGCGGCGGGGGGACTTTGTTTTATAATATTAAAAAACGTAAATTTAATAATGTTGTCTGCGTGAGCGAATTGATTTTTGTTTAATTGTGCGTAACTTTGTCTTTTTCCTGTGTATATTAGTTCAACTGAGATAAGAGAACGCAGTTCGGCGAAAAATGGGTATATTCTATCTCAAAACTTCGATGATGAATACTAAAGCTGTCTATCAAGCTGAGTGATGATCGTTAGGCAGAAAAGATAAATGTTTCAACTTATTCGTGTACATAGACTTTTCGAGTTTAATGAGAATGATGCTTATGCATTAAGATAGCCTCACTCTACTTCCTTCGAAATAAATATAACAAATCACCCATCAGGTTAAACAAATTTTTAAATTTCTAAAAATTTTGACGATGTTCTGAAATTTCAAAAAATCTTATTAAATTATCTGAAAAAGTGAAGAAAGTTTTCATAGAATTTTCTAAAAACTTCTAGAATTTTCTATAAAATTTACATAAACAAAAAGTAGCCTATGTTACTCCTGACGACCCCCTCTTCATGTCTGCAAAGTTTCATCGAAATCGCTTCAGCCATTTCTGAGATTACCCCGAACAGACAGACAGACAGACAGACAGACAGACAGACAGACAGACAGACAGACAGACAGACAGACAGACAGACAGACAGACAGACAGACAGACAGACAGACAGACAGACAGACAGACAGACAGACAGACAGACAGACAGACAGACAGACAGACAGACAGACAGACAGACAGACAGACAGACAGACAGACAGACAGACAGACAGACAGACAGACAGACAGACAGACAGACAGACAGACAGACAGACAGACAGACAGACAGACAGACAGACAGACAGACAACAATTCTAAAAAAAGTTATTTACGTTTTAACAGCATGCGAATGACTCTCTAAGCTTAGTTTGAGGCAGTTTTTCGCAAATCACAGACAGACACTCTGATTTTATTTATATAGATAATACAATCAATATTAAATCTAAATTTAACCCTCTTTAATCCGAAAAAGAGGGAAAAACAGAAAAAGAAAAAAGTACCTTCCCAGATCAACACTGGGCACGATCACTATATTAATTTTGCACAACATTGCACTAATAGGTTTTTAGTACCTATGTAATTTTGAAAATACCTATGTTTTTTTATTTATGCACCACAATTATAAGAGGAACTTTTACTGATTTGCTTAACATAGATATTAACAATTTAAAAAATAATAATATTACATTATTTTAATTAAATTATCTCTATGAACCATATATACATTATAAATTATAAATACTGTTTATATATTATTATAATTACGCGGTGAATTCCTTTTCATCTATATAAATAAAATCAGAGTGTCTGTCTGTGATTTGCGAAAAACTGCCTCAAACTAAGCTTAGAGAGTCATTCGCATGCTGTTAAAACGTAAATAACTTTTTTTAGAATTTTTGTCTGTCTGTCTGTCTGTCTGTCTGTCTGTCTGTCTGTCTGTCTGTCTGTCTGTCCGGGGTAATCTCAGAAACGGCTGAAGCGATTTCGATGAAACTTTGTAGACATGAAGAGGGGGTCGTCAGGAGTAACATAGGCTACTTTTTGTTTATGTAAATTGCGGTACATACACCAAAATAACATTTTTTACAATTTTTGTCTGTCTGTCTGTTTGTTCCGGCTAATCTCTGAAATAGCTAGACCGATTTTGACGGGACTTTTATTGGCAGGTAGCTGATGTAATAAGGAGTAACTTAGGCTACGTTTATTTTAGACTAGCGATCCGTTCCCGGCTTCGCACGGGTGCAATTTTTTTCTGCAAATTAAACGTAGAAACCGTCCTCGTTTAACGCTCTTCCCATTAATGAAAACAGTATAAAAATCCGTTCGGTAGTTTTTGAGAATCGCAAACATACAGACAAACAGACGCGGCGGGGGGACTTTGTTTTATAATATTAAAAAACGTAAATTTAATAATGTCTGCGTGAGCGAATTGATTTTTGTTTAATTGTGCGTAACTTTGTCTTTTTCCTGTGTATATTAGTTCAACTGAGATAAGAGAACGTAGTTCGTCGAAATATGGGTATATTCTATCTCAAAACTTCGATGATGAATACTAAAGCTGTCTATCAAGCTGAGTGATGATCGTTAGGCAGAAAAGATAAATGTTTCAACTTATTCGTGTACATAGACTTTTCGAGTTTAATGAGAATGATGCTTATGCATTAAGTTAGCCTCACTCTACTTCCTTCGAAATAAATATAACAAATCACCCATCAGGTTTAACACATTTTTAAATTTCTAAAAATTTTGACGGTTCTGAAATTTCAAAAAATCTTATTAAATTATCTGAAAAAGTGAAGAAAGTTTTCATAGAATTTTCTAGAAACTTCTGGAATTTTCTAGAAACTTTGAAATTTTCGAGAAACTTCTAGAATTTTCGAGAAACTTCTAGAATTTTCTAAAAACTTCTAGAATTTTCTATAAACATCTAGAATTTTCTAGAATGTTAGCGAAAAAAAATCCGTTCCTATTAATAATACATAATGAGCGACTCAGCCAAAGAAAAGATATGCCGCAAGGAGAACTCATCGTATTGCATGAACCTTCGTTTCAGTTGTTAACAACAAATGCAATTGTTATGAACGAAAAAATTCTTTTTTTTTTATTGTCACAGGGTTAGTAACTTTTTTTCAGTAAAAGAAAAAATATCGCGTTTGAAAAACTCGAATATATTGCATAGATCCCGTTTTTTATTGTTTACGACTCGTTCCCTGCTTCGCCCGGGTGCAACAATTTACATAAACAAAAAGTAGCCTATGTTACTCCTGACGACCCCCTCTTCATGTCTGCAAAGTTTCATCGAAATCGCTTCAGCCGTTTCTGAGATTACCCCGGACAGACAGACAGACAGACAGACAGACAGACAGACAGACAGACAGACAGACAGACAAAAAATTCTAAAAAAAGTTATTTACGTTTTAACAGCATGCGAATGACTCTCTAAGCTTAGTTTGAGGCAGTTTTTCGCAAATCACAGACAGACACTCCGATTTTATTTATATTAAATCTAAATTTAACCCTCTTTAATCCGAAAAAGAGGGAAAAACAGAAAAAGAAAAAAGTACCTTCCCAGATCAACACTGGGCACGATCACTATATTAATTTTGCACAACATTGCACTAATAGGTTTTTAGTACCTATGTAATTTTGAAAATACCTATGTTTTTTTATTTATGCACCACAATTATAAGAGGAACTTTTACTGATTTGCTTAACATAGATATTAACAATTTAAAAAATAATAATATTACATTATTTTAATTAAATTATCTCTATGAACCATATATACATTATAAATTATAAATACTGTTTATATATTATTATAATTACGCGGTGAATTCCTTTTCATCTATATAAATAAAATCGGAGTGTCTGTCTGTGATTTGCGAAAAACTGCCTCAAACTAAGCTTAGAGAGTCATTTGCATGCTATTAAAAGGTAAATAACTTTTTTTAGAATTTTTGTCTGTCTGTCTGTCTGTCTGTCTGTCTGTCTGTCTGTCTGTCTGTCTGTCTGTCTGTCTGTCTGTCTGTCCGGGGTAATCTCAGAAACGGCTGAAGCGATTTCGATGAAACTTTGTAGACATGAAGAGGGGGTCGTCAGGAGTAACATAGGCTACTTTTTGTTTATGTAAATTGCGGTACATACACCAAAATAACATTTTTTACAATTTTTGTCTGTCTGTCTGTTTGTTCCGGCTAATCTCTGAAATAGCTAGACCGATTTTGACGGGACTTTTATTGGCAGGTAGCTGATGTAATAAGGAGTAACTTAGGCTACGTTTATTTTAGACTAGCGACTCGTTCCCGGCTTCGCCCGGGTGCATTCGTGTACATAGACTTTTCGAGTTTAATGAGAATGATGCTTATGCATTAAAATAGCCTCACTCTACTTCCTTCGAAATAAATATAACAAATCACCCATCAGGTTCTGAAATTTCAAAAAATCTTATTAAATTATCTGAAAAAGTGAAGAAAGTTTTCATATATGCGAGAATTTCCTAGAAACTTCTGGAATTTTCTAGAAATTTCTGAAATTTTCGAGAAACTTCTAGAATTTTCTAAAAACTTCTAGAATTTTCTATAAACATCTAGAATTTTCTAGAATGTTAGCGAAAAAAAATCCGTTTCTATTAATCTATATAAATAAAATCAGAGTGTCTGTCTGTGATTTGCGAAAAACTGCCTCAAACTAAGCTTTGAGAGTCATTCGCATGCTGTTAAAACGTAAATAACTTTTTTTAGAATTGTTGTCTGTCTGTCTGTTCGGGGTAATCTCAGAAACGGCTGAAGCGATTTCGATGAAACTTTGCAGACATGAAGAGGGGGTCGTCAGGAGTAACATAGACTACTTTTTGTTTATGTAAATTTTATAGAAAATTCTAGAAGTTTTTAGAAAATTCTAGAAGTTTCTCGAAAATTCTATAAGTTTCTCGAAAATTTCAGAAGTTTCTAGAAAATTCTCGCATATATGAAAACCTTCTTCACTTTTTCAGATAATTTAATAAGATTTTTTGAAATTTCAGAACATCGTCAAAATTTTTAGAAATTTAAAAATTTGTTAAACCTGATGGGTGATTTATTATATTTATTTCGAAGGAAGTAGAGTAAGACTATCTTAATGCATAAGCATCATTCTCATTAAACTCGAAAAGTCTATGTACACGTGTTAAAAAAGGTGTTCTAGAATTTGCTCGCACAGATTGTTTGTTTGCTTCCATTCTTCGCCCTTCCTTTAGTTTCCAGAGGGTTCTCCAAGCGTCATAAACAATAAAAAACGGGATCTATGCAATATATTCGATTTTTTCAAACGCGATATTTTTTCTTTTACTAAAAAAAGTTACTAACCCTGTGACAATAAAAAAAAAGAATTTTTTCGTTCATAACAATTGCATTTGTTGTTAACAACTGAAACGAAGGTTCATGCAATACGATGAGTTCTCCTTGCGGCATATCTTTTCTTTGGCTGAGTCGCTCATTATGTATTATTAATAGGAACGGATTTTTTTCCCTAACATTCTAGAAAATTCTAGATGTTTATAGAAAATTCTAGAAGTTTTTAGAAAATTCTAGAAGTTTCTCGAAAATTTTCAGAAGTTTCTAGAAAATTCCAGAAGTTTCTAGAAAATTCCAGAAGTTTCTAGAAAATTCCAGAAGTTTCTAGAAAATTCTATGAAAACTTTCTTCACTTTTTCAGATAATTTAATAAGATTTTTTGAAATTTCAGAACCTGATGGGTGATTTGTTATATTTATTTCGAAGGAAGTAGAGTGAGGCTATCTTAATGCATAAGCATCATTCTCATTAAACTCGAAAAGTCTATGTACACGAATAAGTTGAAACATTTATCTTTTCTGCCTAACGATCATCACTATCAGCTTGATAGACAGCTTTAGTATTCATCATCGAAGTTTTGAGATAGAATATACCCATATTTCGCCGAACTGCGTTCTCTTATCTCAGTGGAACTAATATACATAGGAAAAAGACAAAGTTACGCACAATTAAACAAAAATCAATGCGCTCACGCAGACAACATTATTAAATTTAAGTTTTTTAATATTATAAAACAAAGTCCCCCCCGCCGCGTCTGTCTGTCTGTATGTTTGCGATTCTCAAAAACTACCGAACAGATTTTTATACTGTTTTCATTAATGGGAAGAGCGTTAATCGAGGAAGGTTTCTACGTTTAATTTGCAGAAAAAAATTGCACCCGTGCGAAGCCGGGAACGGATCGCTAGTCTATATAAATAAAATCAGAGTGTCTGTCTGTGATTTGCGAAAAACTGCCTCAAACTAAGCTTAGAGAGTCATTCGCATGCTGTTAAAACGTAAATAACTTTTTTTAGAATTTTTGTCTGTCTGTCTGTCTGTCTGTCTGTCTGTCTGTCTGTCTGTCTGTCTGTCTGTCTGTCTGTCTGTCTGTCTGTCCGGGGTAATCTCAGAAACGGCTGAAGCGATTTCGATGAAACTTTGTAGACATGAAGAGGGGGTCGTCAGGAGTAACATAGGCTACTTTTTGTTTATGTAAATTGCGGTACATACACCAAAATAACATTTTTTACAATTTTTGTCTGTCTGTCTGTTTGTTCCGGCTAATCTCTGAAATAGCTAGACCGATTTTGACGGGACTTTTATTGGCAGGTAGCTGATGTAATAAGGAGTAACTTAGGCTACGTTTATTTTAGACTAGCGATCCGTTCCCGGCTTCGCACGGGTGCAATTTTTTTCTGCAAATTAAACGTAGAAACCGTCCTCGTTTAACGCTCTTCCCATTAATGAAAACAGTATAAAAATCCGTTCGGTAGTTTTTGAGAATCGCAAACATACAGACAAACAGACGCGGCGGGGGGACTTTGTTTTATAATATTAAAAAACGTAAATTTAATAATGTCTGCGTGAGCGAATTGATTTTTGTTTAATTGTGCGTAACTTTGTCTTTTTCCTGTGTATATTAGTTCAACTGAGATAAGAGAACGTAGTTCGTCGAAATATGGGTATATTCTATCTCAAAACTTCGATGATGAATACTAAAGCTGTCTATCAAGCTGAGTGATGATCGTTAGGCAGAAAAGATAAATGTTTCAACTTATTCGTGTACATAGACTTTTCGAGTTTAATGAGAATGATGCTTATGCATTAAGTTAGCCTCACTCTACTTCCTTCGAAATAAATATAACAAATCACCCATCAGGTTTAACACATTTTTAAATTTCTAAAAATTTTGACGGTTCTGAAATTTCAAAAAATCTTATTAAATTATCTGAAAAAGTGAAGAAAGTTTTCATAGAATTTTCTAGAAACTTCTGGAATTTTCTAGAAACTTTGAAATTTTCGAGAAACTTCTAGAATTTTCGAGAAACTTCTAGAATTTTCTAAAAACTTCTAGAATTTTCTATAAACATCTAGAATTTTCTAGAATGTTAGCGAAAAAAAATCCGTTCCTATTAATAATACATAATGAGCGACTCAGCCAAAGAAAAGATATGCCGCAAGGAGAACTCATCGTATTGCATGAACCTTCGTTTCAGTTGTTAACAACAAATGCAATTGTTATGAACGAAAAAATTCTTTTTTTTTATTGTCACAGGGTTAGTAACTTTTTTTCAGTAAAAGAAAAAATATCGCGTTTGAAAAACTCGAATATATTGCATAGATCCCGTTTTTTATTGTTTACGACTCGTTCCCTGCTTCGCCCGGGTGCAACAATTTACATAAACAAAAAGTAGCCTATGTTACTCCTGACGACCCCCTCTTCATGTCTGCAAAGTTTCATCGAAATCGCTTCAGCCGTTTCTGAGATTACCCCGGACAGACAGACAGACAGACAGACAGACAGACAGACAAACAATTCTAAAAAAAGTTATTTACGTTTTAACAGCATGCGAATGACTCAAAGCTTAGTTTGAGGCAGTTTTTCGCAAATCACAGACAGACACTCTGATTTTATTTATATAGATTAATAGAAACGGATTTTTTTTTCGCTAACATTCTAGAAAATTCTAGATGTTTATAGAAAATTCTAGAAGTTTTTAGAAAATTCTAAGTTTCTCGAAAATTTCAGAAATTTCTAGAAAATTCCAGAAGTTTCTAGGAAATTCTCGCATATATGAAAACTTTCTTCACTTTTTCAGATAATTTAATAAGATTTTTTGAAATTTCAGAACCTGATGGGTGATTTGTTATATTTATTTCGAAGGAAGTAGAGTGAGGCTATCTTAATGCATTTTGAAAATACCTATGTTTTTTTATTTATGCACCACAATTATAAGAGGAACTTTTACTGATTTGCTTAACATAGATATTAACAATTTAAAAAATAATAATATTACATTATTTTAATTAAATTATCTCTATGAACCATATATACATTATAAATTATAAATACTGTTTATATATTATTACTAGCGGTGCGCTCCCGGCTTCGCCCGAGGTGCATTTTTTTAACGTAAAAACCTTCCCTGATTATCCCTCTGTCCATGAGTGAAGACAGAATTAAAATCGGTCCACCCGTTCTCGAGTTTTGCGCTTAGCAATACATTTAGCGGCCCGCTCCCGGCTTCGTCCGGGGTGTATTTTTTCTAAAATAAACGTAGCCTAAGTTACTCCTTATTACATCAGCTATCTGCCAATAATAGTCCCGTCAAAATCGGTCCCGCTATTTCAGAGTTAGCCGGAACAAACAGACAGACAAAAATTGTAAAAAATGTTATTTTGGTGTATATACCGCAATTTACATAAACAAAAAGTAGCCTATGTTACTCCTGACGAACCCCTCTTCATGTCTGCAAAGTTTCATCGAAATCGCTTCAGCCGTTTCTGAGATTACCCCGGACAGACAGACAGACAGACAGACAGACAGACAGACAGACAGACAGACAGACAAAAATTCTAAAAAAAGTTATTTACGTTTTAACAGCATGCGAATGACTCTCTAAGCTTAGTTTGAGGCAGTTTTTCGCAAATCACAGACAGACACTCCGATTTTATTTATATAGATGACGCTTGGAGAACCCTCTGGAAACTAAAGGAAGGGCGAAGAATGGAAGCAAACAAACAATCTGTGCGAGCAAATTCTAGAACACCTTTTTTAACACGTGTACATAGACATTTCGAGTTTAATGAGAATGATGCTTATGCATTAAAATAGCCTCACTCTACTTCCTTCGAAATAAATATAATAAATCACCCATCAGGTTTAACAAATTTTTAAATTTCTAAAAATTTTGACGATGTTCTGAAATTTCAAAAAATCTTATTAAATTATCTGAAAAAGTGAAGAAAGTTTTCATAGAATTTTCTAGAAACTTCTGAAATTTTCGAGAAACTTCTAGAATTTTCGAGAAACTTCTAGAATTTTCTAAAAACTTCTAGAATTTTCTATAAACATCTAGAATTTTCTAGAATGTTAGCGAAAAAAAAGTCCGTTCCTATTAATAATTCATAATGAGAGACTCAGCCAAAGAAAAGATACGCCGCAAGGAGAAATCGTATTGCATGAACCTTCGTTTCAGTTGTTAACAACAAATGCAATTGTTATGAACGAAAAAATTCTTTTTTTTTATTGTCACAGGGTTAGTAACTTTTTTTCAGTAAAAGAAAAAATATCGCGTTTGAAAAACTCGAATATATTGCATAGATCCCGTTTTTTATTGTTTATAGCGGCCCGCTCCCGGCTTCGTCCGGGGTGTATTTTTTCTAAAATAAACGTAGCCTAAGTTACTCCTTATTACATCAGCTACCTGCCAATAAAAGTCCCGTCAAAATCGGTTCAGCTATTTCAGAGATTAGCCGGAACAAACAGACAGACAGACAAAAATTGTAAAAAATGTTATTTTGGTGTATGTACCGCAATTTACATAAACAAAAAGTAGCCTATGTTACTCCTGACGACCCCCTCTTCATGTCTGCAAAGTTTCATCGAAATCGCTTCAGCCGTTTCTGAGATTACCCCGGACAGACAGACAGACAGACAGACAGACAGACAGACAGACAGACAGACAGACAGACAGACAGACAGACAGACAGACAGACAGACAGACAGACAGACAGACAGACAGACAGACAGACAAAAATTCTAAAAAAAGTTATTTACGTTTTAACAGCATGCGAATGACTCTCTAAGCTTAGTTTGAGGCAGTTTTTCGCAAATCACAGACAGACACTCCGATTTTATTTATATAGATAATTACGCGGTGAATTCCTTTTCATCTATATAAATAAAATCAGAGTGTCTGTCTGTGATTTGCGAAAAACTGCCTCAAACTAAGCTTAGAGTGTCATTCGCATGCTGTTAAAACGTAAATAACTTTTTTTAGAATTTTTGTCTGTCTGTCTGTCTGTCTGTCTGTCTGTCTGTCTGTCTGTCTGTCCGGGGTAATCTCAGAAACGGCTGAAGCGATTTCGATGAAACTTTGCAGACATGAAGAGGGGGTCGTCAGGAGTAACATAGGCTACTTTTTGTTTATGTAAATTGCGGTACATACACCAAAATAATATTTTTTACAATTTTTGTCTGTCTGTCTGTTTGTTCCGGCTAATCTCTGAAATAGCTGGACCGATTTTGACGGGACTTTTATTGGCAGGTAGCTGATGTAATAAGGAGTAACTTAGGCTACGTTTATTTTAGACTAGCGACTCGTTCCCGGCTTCGCCCGGGTGCATTCGTGTACATAGACTTTTCGAGTTTAATGAGAATGATGCTTATGCATTAAGATAGCCTCACTCTACTTCCTTCGAAATAAATATAACAAATCACCCATCAGGTTCTGAAATTTCAAAAAATCTTATTAAATTATCTGAAAAAGTGAAGAAAGTTTTCATATATGCGAGAATTTCCTAGAAACTTCTGGAATTTTCTAGAAATTTCTGAAATTTTCGAGAAACTTAGAATTTTCTAAAAACTTCTAGAATTTTCTATAAACATCTAGAATTTTCTAGAATGTTAGCGAAAAAAAATCCGTTTCTATTAATCTTTATAAATAAAATCAGAGTGTCTGTCTGTGATTTGCGAAAAACTGCCTCAAACTAAGCTTAGAGAGTCATTCGCATGCTGTTAAAACGTAAATAACTTTTTTTAGAATTTTTGTCTGTCTGTCTGTCTGTCTGTCTGTCTGTCTGTCCGGGGTAATCTCAGAAACGGCTGAAGCGATTTCGATGAAACTTTGCAGACATGAAGAGGGGGTCGTCAGGAGTAACATAGGCTACTTTTTGTTTATGTAAATTGCGGTACATACACCAAAATAACATTTTTTTAAAAATTTGTCTGTCTGTCTGTTTGTTCTGGCTAATCTCTGAAATAGCTAGACCGATTTTGACGGGACTTTTATTGGCAGGTAGCTGATGTAATAAGGAGTAACTTAGGCTACGTTTATTTTAGAAAAAATACACCCCGGACGAAGCCGGGAGCGGGCCGCTATAAACAATAAAAAACGGGATCTATGCAATATATTCGAGTTTTTCAAACGCGATATTTTTTCTTTTACTGAAAAAAAGTTACTAACCCTGTGACAATAAAAAAAAAGATTTTTTTCGTTCACAACAATTGCATTTGTTGTTGACAACTGAAACGAAGGTTCATGCAATACGATGAGTTCTCCTTGCGGCATATCTTTTCTTTGGCTGAGTCGCTCATTATGTATTACTAGCGGCATGTTCCCGGCTTCGCCCAGGGTGCATTTTTTTTTACGTAAAAACCTTCCCTGATTATCCCTCTATCCATGAGTGAAAACAGAATTAAAATCGGCCCAGATAAATCGGGATTTATCTATAATATATAAGTAAATAAATCCCTAAATGTGTTGCTAACCGCAAAATTCGAGAACGGCTGGGCCGATTTTAATTCTGTCTTCACTCATGGATAGAGGGATAATCAGGGAAGGTTTTTACGTAAAAAAAATGCACCCTGGGCGAAGCCGGGAACATGCCGCTAGTCGTAAATAAAAGTATAAATTTTATAAAAAAAACTTTGTTATAGAAAAAGATTCATATAACTTAATTTTCATAACACAAAATCCTTTTGCAACTGAAAAGGAATCTTAATTTAATTTGTAACGAAGCGTTCCTTTTATTCTGTTGTTTTCAAATTTCCTTCCGAAATTAAGAACAAGTAACTTTTGTTCCCATGTAGAATAAGACAGATATTTTGCGATTAAAAATTAAGTACCTATACGAAAAGTAATACTCGTAGTATCAGGGTATGAATAAATCTCGTGTGATTCATGGTCATTCATGGTCAGTCCCCTGGTCTCCCTTTGGAGAAGATCATTATCAATTACCAGTACAAGCAGAGAGATAGGCAACGATAGCCACGTGTGCATGCGCTGAGGACAGCGCACAGCACACTTGCGGAGTGCCCTAGATGGTTCGCGCATCGAACAGGGGGCCTAGCCAAGATGTACATTAAAGAAAACGCTCCCTAGCGAACTTTACGAAGCGAACAAAATAAAGCCCGGTGATTGGTTGTTGTAACGCCCACATAAAATTTTGACCAATCACAAAGCTTTCTCCGTAGCGTAGCGTAGCGTTTACGACTGTAGAAAGCACTGCGTTTGCATCTTGGCTAGGGCCCCTGAGCTCACTGCGACCATTGGACTGGACTTCTCTCTGCCGGCCGTAGTAAAAGCTATGGTAGAGCCGCTTGGTGAGCGACTCAATCCTTCTGCGAAGATGTCATCTCGCAGAAGGTGGCGACGGAGAGAGAACGGGAGGACAAAGTCCTGTCTCGTCCTCTCCGTCGCCGACGAACTGGGCTCAGGCAGCTGGCGTACGCTCGCCACCTGGATCCCTGACAGGACTGTCCCCAGGCCAGTGGGTATCCATGATGGATTCCTCTTGTAAAAAAAGGCAACGGTAGACACCTGCCATCAGGTGGCCAGCCTTCCTGCCTCTCTTTATCATAATGCAGTCACATTAAGACGTCATAACTTAGTTTACGGTACATTTTATAGCAAAGCTCCACTTACTAGTAGGGTAATGCGCATCAGGGCGTAGGCAAAGCGGGGAATGAGCAGATTGATTTAATTTCCTGTGCGCAAACCGATACGAGCGCCAGCGGATACAGGGTGATACCATCAACTGTGCACCTTCTGAGCAGATTCAATCATCGACTTACTTGTATAAGAGAAGAGAATCAACAAAGTTTATCGCTTAACAAAATCTAATAGATATTGTTAACAAATGAAAGCATTTTAAACTTTTTTTAAACATGAAAGCATAATAAGTATCAAGTTGTCTCCGTGCCTTTCATGAAAATTGATTCTGTGGTTTAGTCATAAGAATGTTTTGCTTATCAATCCTCTAAATTTATCCCTAAGAACTGTGTATTAAAATATGAAATAATTCGTGTTGATTAGCTTATAAAATTGTCAATTTCTTCTCCTCAGTCCTACTATTAACGGCAAACTTGCAGCATCTGTGATGTTGCTCGTGTTATAGGCGACGGTAGTCACCTACAGTCAAGTGGACCGTTAGCCTGTCTGTTGAACTAAAAATTTAAAAAAATGAATGGCAAACATCATCGTCAACACTGTTTAACAAACTCGTATGTGTTTGAGCGCCATCACATTCGGTCCTATGTTTTATTAAGGTCATCGGTCCAGCGAACAGGTGGTAGATTATCTCCATTCCAGGACTTGTCTGCCCCACGATTATCCACTGCACGACATATTTGCCCCACCTCTGTATATGTCAAACATTTCAGAATAGCGAGACGCCATGCCGCTTCACATTGTTTTTGGATTTTTGTTGCCAGTCCAAAGTTATTTACGCAACAAAAGAATATTTACTTGCTTGTTTACGGTTGGAATAGTAAAGATTGCTCGTGATTCGTCATTGTTAATAATTGTAAATGCGATCTAGACCGAGTATATATATTTCCGAAGAGGCCAACGTCTGATTAAAACGGGACATCTCAAAGGACAGACCATGTAGTGTAGTTAGCCTCTGCATTAGTCTTCTCATTAGAAGGTTTGTTTAACGCATTCGCCAAGTCACGAGAGGTAGCGGAAATCGAATAATCCCTACATCTACAAGACAGACGTGGACCGACAAAGACAGGGGACATTCTTTATAAATTAAGCCGAATGCATTCTTTGTGAAATAAACTTAAAGAGATCACCATTATAACAGTGTGTAGATAATAAAAACATATTACAATTTAATAAAAAAGAGCCGTAATTGATTTATTACGTTACATTGTGATGAATATAACACATAATAATAAGTTGGCTGTCTGTCCATCGAACAAGGATTAAGAAACATGTCAATGCATACCTACACTTCTATGATAAGGCCCATACACCAAGTTTCAAGGCCTACCGTTATACAAATTGAAAAGAATAGTTAAACAGAAATCATGTACAAAATGCTTCTATTCGTATAATGATTGTTTGATTAATGTATGATTATTTATTTGTTAAGTATATGTTGAATTTAATATAAATTTTCTATTAAGTTTTTTTGCCACTTTTCATTTAGGTAAGCATTCCGAACTTTGCAAGGTAAGCAAAAAAAATTGACTATTGTAAGCAAAAGAGATTAGGTCCACTAGAATAAATGTTTTTTATTTATTTCTTTTATTTAGTGGGCTATAATATGAATTGAGTTACTTTTATGGGAATTTAAACGATAAAATAAACAGTGACCATGAATAATGATATTAGAATAACGATATGGAAGTTGAAAAGATTTTTTATTTGGGCTATAACATTCGGTAGAAATGGTAGATTCGGCCATTCGGCGCGCATCACTTGAGTCGACGGGAATTGTTTGAGGTGTTACGGCTCGGCTGGCGGTACTGATTCAATATTTGCACGGAAGCGGTTCGAAAGCGTTCGCTAAACATTTTGCATCTGTGTCACTGTCACAGACTAAACAATCGCAAAGGAACACCAACACGATGGTCGTTGATGAACTCGTTGAATAAATGGTTAGGGCGCTTTCTTTTACGCTTTGTTCCAAGTTAGATTCCTGGCAGGATCAACTTTAGAAATAACTTTTCAAAGTTGGCTCTGGTCTAAATCTGGAAATTAGTAACAGGGCACCACTATATGTTATCTTTGCAGGGCACACTGTGTTCCGCAGTCATTTAGACAGCCCGTCTGGCGGCAATAACCACCGTGAAATACGGTGCTAATATATTCATAATCGTTATTCATGCAGATTGTACCCTGAGCAGCCTAAAAATTGTGACGAGGGGAGCAATTGCATTAAAAACTTTGTCGACGTAAAAAAAATGTAAAATAATTGGTATTGTGACGGTTAATTATGTCAACGTTACTCAGAGTATATTCAAATGAGGAAATCTCTTGTCGGGAATTTTGATTACATGAAACAAGGGAACGTTTAATTTTACGTTCCCGTACTAATTTTCTATAACATATTATAACATAAGATGTACAATTGACAGACTTCAATCAAAATAATATGTTTATGTACAACTAGCGACCCACACCAGGCTTCGCTCGGACTAGAAATTATCAAAAATTAGGTCTATCTTAGCGAATGTTTCAAATTTCAGCTATGGTTTGTATGTAATCATTGACATATATATTACTAGCGTACTACTTTGAAATCATTGGATGTATGTAAGTAATAAAAAAAATCACTGCATTATTAAGTTATATATTGCGTATTATAATAATACCTATTTTCTGATACATTATGAATTAGTATTAACAGACAATTAAAGGACATTAGACATTAAAAATGTTTTGGAAACAACTGGGTACAGACAAAACAAATGTTATTTTTAGAATCTTAATCCTAAATCGATAATTCCCCGATGAAGGTCAATGCAAGAGCGAGACAGCTGTGCAGGGCGTGCGAGAGAGAGGGTGCGATGCGCGCGCGCCAGCAAGCGCAAGGCACCGGCTGGCACGGCGTGACTCTGTGACGTCACACCTTACCTTAGCAAAACGACCGACTATTCATTTCATACATACCTAATACATTCATAATTTCATAATGAACAGTCACATATTGTTATGGATTCCACGTAGGACAATATTTTTCGATTTGGTAGTACTAGCTAAACATAAGTTCTGTGTCATGACTTAACTTAGATATGGATGGATTAACTTAGATTATTGGAACGATCACTCGAATAGGTCACACAAAGTCATGTATCCGTGTGATGTTTGCAGATGTAATTTCTGTAATTCAACTATTTGAGAAATATCACTGTGCAAACTAATTTTTATGAAATACTTAAAAAAATCTTTTAATATCATACTTTTATCGTGATTAGATAGGTAGGCATAATAGTCTTCTCCGACATCGACAGATTTGCTAATTCCGTTGGTATTTATTTAATGCACTGTACCCATCGGTGATTTTTTTTAGCTGTATTGTATACATTTGTTGAAAATACGCATGCTGAAGATTACATAAAACAATGGATAGAATAAGTAATATTATATGTGCTCAGTGGTTGGAGTAACTGAGGCTGTTTTATTTTTATTTTACAACATGATCCAATAACAGTGAGACCATGTCCGCTGACAATTGGCAACCTCGTCTTGAAACGACCTGCCCGGACAGAGCATAAAGGGATGTCTTCAGACACGAGCTTAATAGAAATGTCATAAACAGAGCCACTGTGATAGACCTTTACAATATTCATTGTGTTTTAAACACATATCTACTTTCATTGTAAATGTTTTCGAGAATCTGGATTCTGTGAACTGTTTTATTTATATTATTATCAAGTTATTTGAAGTTATTACCTAGCAATATAAAAAAACAGTTAAGTACCTTTTTTCATTTGTTTATAAATTGATTTTGGTTTTCTTTTTGTCAATATTGATGAGGTTTGGTGTTATCAATAAAAAATTGTTAGTCGTAGGATTGCAGGTGAGAAGTGAAAACTACGATTTCTGTTAACATCTTAACATGCTATTGAGGAATAGAAGTTCAGCTTATTGTGAACTAAGAAGTACGTACTGATTCGGGTAGATGGCGCTTATTTCATACAATTAAACGTCACTGAGAGTGTCGCTCACAGAGTATGACTGTTTCACTGTTTTTTCACATACTAAAAGTGCCCAATGCTTCTAAAAAAGTTTTCACTTCAAAAATATCCGAAGTTTTTTCCCCTCTCAAAATTACAAAGTTGATTACAACATTGAGAGAACTAAACTAAATAATAAATCCACTAAATCGACTCATTTCCTAGTTCGAGTAGGTACTTACTAGAATCCATTTCGTTTCCGCCAAAAAGTCGTGGATACAATTACCAAGTAGATCCGCAAGCAATTTAACTATTTCACACGTAACCCTCCCTGTTTTCCAATTAACCTCACACGGGAAACAATTAGTACAACTTTAAGCTTTTTCATCCAATACAGCTTTTAACCGAATTTCGGTAACATTGGTTCCTTTTCGAGTTGCCAGTTTCTTTATTAGCAACACCAAATCAACTGGGAAGAAGGCTTTAAAGACAATATATCCGATCGCTTGTCACTAACAACTGTCATATTAACGATTAGCTGTGCCCCGCGATTTTACCCACTCGGTAAGTAGTTTTGCTCAACACCTAACGTTCGTATCGTGATGTTAAAACAGCCTATAAACTTCCTCGAAAATCAAATTCTTTGAAAAAAAATCAAAATCAAAGGCATAAGTAATAAAGATTAAATCAATGTTTTACACCTAAGTAAAGGAGGGTAAAAACGAAATCGTAGACGAAAGCTAGTATGATCTATTTTAGAACATTTAAAGCATAGAGGCTTGTGCGGTTATTTAAGCAGTATTAAGTAAAATGTGAGCCTCCCGTTTGGCGCCGAATTTGGGAAACCTTGTACAATATGTTGCCAACTTGTACGAGTATTATGTGTTCGTGCCAAAACATACCTTAGCTTAGCCTATAGCCGAGTGAAATTACACCGACCAGGAATTACTCCATGTGTGATGTAAGCAATCTGTTATGTTAAATCATACTGTTGACTTTTGAAACTAAGCTACAGTACACTATTAAAAAAGCTGCCAAACACTATAGAAATCATGTGCTTACAGTACGACTGAAGAAGCTCATATTGTAGCTAGGCATAAACACAAAAGGAAATTGTTCCAAAGCTCTGTCCACGGGATAAATAGTCTACCCATCCATATCTATTGTCCGCAAAATGGAACAACTCATCAGACTCTTCTTAATATAAGGGGTTCTAACTATTTGTGTGAGCAAGGATAGTCGACAATTCGAAACTGCAAGGTATCGAATGGATCTAACTGGTATTTTGATTCGCTATCCCAGAGGCAAGAGCAGTATGAAGCCCAGATTGGGGCATTATAGAGAATTAGGCGCTGTTCCGGCATAAAGCATCTACTTATCGTAGTTTTTAAAAGAGGCCGAAATTCAGAAGTTGGAAGTGAGAACTGTAAAATGAAGTAAGTTTAACATTGGTGCTTGATAAGACTCCTAAAATTAAGAGTTGAGGAACTTTGATTTATGAGGGATTTCGAGAATTATATTCCACTGGGGAGCGTTCAGGGAACTTTTTAGGTTTGTCTGCTTTTAGACCCCGACATACATTATATAAACTACGTCACATATATACATAATATAAATTTATCAGTACACAAGGATATTTAATTTTATATAGTGTTTGAAAGTTATCCCTTCCAACTTAAGTAGTCCTCTAAGAGTGTAGATGATAGCTTAGTTAGACCGTTTAGACTGTTTTAAGCCATATTTGTCATAGATCCATCTAATTTAAATTTTCGGAGCTTTTTAAAATTAAACTTAATATTACTCATACAATTAAAAAAAAACTAGACCTTGTCTATAACAAGCAAGGTTTAAAACATTCTAAATGGTCTAAATCCCTTTACTCTTCGTATCCACCTTCCAAACACTCAGTATGTGCCATATTTTACTAAACAAAATAATATACTTTTTCAATAAAATATATAAAATCGTGACAAATAAAGGTTCCCACGCGGGTTACCGACCTCGACTCGCACTCGTTCGTCTACCAGTTGCACAACTGATCGCGCATCTGGAACCTCCTTTTCGTAACACATTTACTTCATTTACTTTCACAAATACATTTAGGTACAACATTTAATCATGTCATTACATTACTAGCTACGAAATTACTCCAATGACGTCATAGGCTACGACGCGATGTAGCCTCTACGAACGAGGTCATAGTGCTACGGAGACGCTTTTTTTAATTTACACAAAACGTTTTTACTAAAATAAAAATCACCACAGATAGCTTAAGTCAGCTTAACTTAGGCATATAGCTTTTAGGTTTTTAGTTAATGTCAAATTTTAATTATGTTATTTTAATATTTTAAAATTATAACGCTGGACAGTTTTCTATATAGGCAATTAGTATATATGTATATGTAAGTTATTGGCGAATTTAAAATTAAATATTTAAAACACCAAAACTTTTCATGCTTTTTATATTTTGCCCCAGACTAAGGCTAATCTGCCGGTGAAAATCGCAAAAAAATCGTTTAGTATTTTCGGAGGTTAGCGTGAAAAAAAAAAGCAGACTGACACAAATTCATATTAAGCTTTTCAATTTCTTTTAAATAAATTCAAAGTACAGGCTCGACCATTCTACTCTTTCATTTTATAGGTATAGAAGATTGAGTACAAAAGTGCGTTACATCCAAAGATTATTTAAATCTTTGGTTACATCTATTTCTAAATCAAATTCTTAGACCAAATTACAAATACAGGCAATACTATTAAAGCAATAAGCAATAGAATTAAAGGTCATGCTAAAGGAAAAAGATTTTTAATGGTTGTAATAAATAATATTGTAGTATTGAGGACGGCTGCAGATGCGCAGTGAAAGTGTTCTCACGGTTGCGCATGCGACGGCCAACTTACCTACCAGTATACCATTAGCCACAAGAAAGAGTTCAACGCATACTATACAGCACAACACAGCTCGCTCATTACTATTGAAAAATAAAATAAAGTGGCAGAAGTGTAAACTTGAACAATTACGTGTCTATTTTTGAATTGTCAGGAAAGTAAATACTTATATACAGAGGTGTCGGTTACACGGTTACAGGTCGCGAGTTCAATGGTTTTTTCCCATCTCAAAAATTGTTCTGTTTTAAACTTTCAGCGCTATGTCTGTTCGCATTGATGTATTATTTCAATTCAATTAGTATTCGCAAGGATGTATTATTACGAAACATATTCTAGTTTCAGTGGTATAGTGTAGATGGGGCAATATCTGAAAAAGACCTTTTTGGAATATCACTGTCCGTTTTCTATTTTTATTTGAAATTACTATGTTCTTTTATAATTGTCCACAGAGGTGTCGGTTACATTACTGTTACAGGTCACGAGTTCAATGGTTTTTTCCCATCTCAAAAATGCCAAACGCGCGACTAATAAAATAATGTTAAGACATTTCCATATTTCATATACACGATGAAAATTCACTTAGATACCTTTTGCACATTTTTAATGAGTCAATAAAAATAAATAACCTACAAAAGTTAAAGAACCCCGCACAAAACAAATGGAAATTGCCCACCGGTCAATTTTGATGATACTTCGTATTATGATAGTTCTTAATACGCCGATAAAAAGTTTTAATGAGCCCAAAGTTTGAAAGCGCTTTGTTTTTGAGTTACTGCATCACAAAAGTTTAAATCGCTGGCAAGGCATGCTGGTCAACATTTAATTAGACGTAGCTTTATTAAATATCTGTATCATATTAAGTCTTTATAACTATCGCTTGCAGTTAAATTACTTTTCACTTTAAAAAATCACGTAAGAAATTATTTAACTATATTATTAAAAATACGACTATAGACATCCTAGCCTCAAGACTCCATAAGGAACTTTGTGGTTAGCAATTTACCGAGTAGTACAGTATAAATAGGCTTCGAAGTAATCGTGTATAAAATATCAATATCAATAATACTAAGCCTTCATAACTGCTGCGTATGCGGGATATATTGTATCAAATCAAAAGAACAGTACCATAGACTCACGATTCAAATTAATTTCATCATCCTTTTTACAGAAATGTGCATTGTTGGTCACTTAAACAAGTAGAAGTTAAATTTCCTTTAATTTTTATTTTAATAATCTAGTGACACGCACACGCCTTTGCCTCGGATATAATTTTTATACACACAACCTTTTCTCGTTCGTCGATATTTCCATTAGTGAAAACCGAATTAAAATCGGTTGAACGGTTTTGAAGTCCATAGAGCATTTTTATTTAAATATATTGAAATATAGGACGCAAACTGTTTGAAACCAGGCCCCACTAACTCTGATGATATAGATTTGACAGTGACAGTGACTGACAACTGTCACCGTCAAATCTATAATTCTTTTCCGTTTTAAATGTTTCTATTAAAATTCGTCTTCAATACTCGTAATAATCACGTAGTTTTATTTTATCAAAATATAAGATAATATATAAAAATATTAATTACACGTGTAATTAATGAAAATCTACTTCATAAATAATCTAATCCTAAATGTGTATATTTGATTCATTTCTATCAAAATAAAAATTAAGTTACCTACTTCAGTATTTTTTCATATTCACATAGTAGGGGAATGTCTTTTACATATAAAAAAATATTCTTACCAAGTAAACAGTAATGAGGATATATTGAAATAAATCGTCTATGTAATATGATTGTAGGCCTCTTTAACAGACTTGTGAAATTGCGTACCTGAAACAAAAAAAAATACATTATAGAAAGTCTCGCAATGAATCCAAATGTACCTATCAAATCGACCTATTGATCCAATTTCATTGAGAATCGTTTCAATTTTATGCTTGTCATAATGCCATCATACTTAATCTCACGACTTCGCCCGTCTTAAAGTTAGACAGCATATTGAGCATAAAAACCTTCATGAATAAAATATACGAGTATATGACCTGCCAACTTTTATGGTTAGATAAACCGTAACAAAACATGAAATTGTAAATTTTACCTTTAACCCAACTATCAGTTTTGTTTCTTTTGCAAATAATAAAACAAAATCAAAACAAAAACAAACAAACTAATAACATTACATGATAACAATAACAATACTTAGTTATATATATTACAATGAAAACTATAGTAAAATATTGATTGGTACAAACTTATAATAAGATTTTATTTCGCTATAGCTCCGAAAACATTTATTTTAATTGTATACAGTACAGAAAATATATGTCCTTATATAAATTCTTCGGACAATTGGAATATTCAAAAAGATACATACTATCTTCTAATATATAAAATTCTCGTGTCGCGATGTTTGTTGCCAAACTCCTCCGAAACGGCTGGACCGATTTTGATGAAATTTTGTGTGCTTATAGGGTAGGTCTGAGAATCGGCCATCTATTTTCCATACCCCTAAATGTTAAGTGTGGTGCACCCCAAAAATTTTTTTTTGGCAAAACAACGTTTTCCGGGTCAGCTAGTAATCTCTTCTGCGAACTTTTAAAGACACCTTCCGTCCGACATATTGCAGTTAATTTCGGACAGTAAGCAGTTAATTAAAGAAAAAAAGAAAACAGGATATAGGGACAGGAAACATTGCGTTAAATTTCTTTGTCTTATAATTTTATAAAATACATATAACTTTTACATAGCAAGGTACAATTACAAACGCGCGTAGGGCAACAAAGACATCGTTCTAAAATATACGAGTATTTTCTTTGAAGTACGTCCTTTCCTTTGAGGCGGGCGATGGATTTGAAAAATGCAACAAGGAGTTTAAAGTTCAAAGGATTCGCCGCGGGCGTTCTTCGCAGAGAAGAGCAGAGCCAGCAATGTATTCGTTGCACATTTTGCTAGTTGCAATCCCCGCGGGTGACACAGATCTCGCATTAGAAATATCTGCGAGACCGAGTCGCACCGAGAATCGCCGCGGGCCAACTACTCTTCAGACGCTTTTTATTTATCACTTTTCGATTCAGACCTTTTATATGAATATGTAAAATTGTAGTATATGTAAAAGCGAACCCTATCTTATTTACACGAGTATCAGAGCACAGTAAAAGAGCTCAAAGAGATCCAAAATGATATGTGTTCGCAAAGCACACACAGCTCTTATACACAAAAGTGTTTTTTTGTCTAGCACCAGTCATTTATAACAAGATTCTGAACAATATTAAGCAGCTCAATATTAAAAAAGAAAATGAAAGAATTACTAGCTGATAAATGTTATTATGATACTCGTAACTTAGTTAGTGGATAGTGGTGTTTAATTGCTTTTTTTGTTATGTAGTGTTCTCAAAATATTTGCACACCCTGAAGGGTAGAATGTAGCGAGCCTTATTCATTATAAAATCATTAAATCTCTGAAACTATACTTAAAAAAAAAAGTTTTACAGTAAGAAAAATCTTACAAAATGATTGATACTTAAGGCGGACATTATTACAAGACACCCCGTTTTTGTTTGTTTATGGTGCTAGATCATATTAATCGTGATTGCATTTGAATATAAAAAACATACTTTAAGAACTTACATTTACTAAATCTTTCTTCGGTAGAGTCGCGTTTAATCTTTCGTCTATCTTCGAACGTCGACTAGAACTGACGGCGACTGGAAAACTCCACTGAAATCCAGTTTTCAGCTAATGTCAAGCACAACTTAATGCAACTAAGATGGATAGGCCATTACTTAACTAATTGTCAGGCGTTAGCGTTACCAACATCGTCACCGCTGTCTTGTAACATCTTAAAGTAAAACTAACTATTAAGTAGGTACGTTAACAAACAAAGGGCAGTTAATCCGATTAAAATACTCTTTGACTTAATGCGATTAAGGACAGAAAATAATGTCTATTCTTTTGTATATCGCACGTAAGTTACAATAGATAGTAATATCCAATTCGGTTCAGTTCCAAAAGTTCAGTTCGCTGTCGCAGCAGACGCAGATTTGTATCCCGGTCGGGCCAGAAGCGTCGCTTATTTTAAACAAGCACGAAAATGATATCAACATATAACATTACTTCAAATTAAACTTGAATAAAATGAAGCAAATGAACGTAATACAATAATAATGAACTCGTTACGAATTAATCGCTCGTCGACCCTTTAACACCAATCAGCACTAGTGCGGCCTTTGTTTACGTACATACGAGAAACTCCAGTGTTAATACTTGTAAATCACGGTTAAATAAATACTTCGCAAACACGTTATCAGAACCACAAATAGCGGATTCTTTTCATCCTTAATTCCTTCCTTAATCCTTTATTGATTCCTTAATTCCCAACTGAATATTCATGGTATAAAAGATAATGGAAAATATATGCTTTTTCATAATTCAAAAAGAAACGTATTACCTTCCTCGGTAATAAATTTCATATCCTCATCAAACTCTATAGAAATCGGTTGAAGATTAAACCGTGAAAACTTAACAGAAAAAAAGACAAAAAATTTAGAATATTACTAGTGGCCCGCTCCCGGCTTCGCCCGGGTGCAATTTTTTACTCAATCCAGCTGATAAAATTACCTTACATCGCCATCTGTTAGAATCTTTTGGAACTCACAGATAAATAATTGCTGTATTGAATAAGTAATAGGGGTTAAAGTATGAAATTGCCGTTTTATTGTAATAGGTACTTCGAATTGACATAGAACCTTCATGGTTAGAGATTTTTGAGTGAAACTTTTTTCATACGGTACCTATGTAGTTCTTCTTTTAAAAAATGTGCAACATTCGATTATCAACTTTCAGTTGTTTTTTTTATTCAGCTTAGACAATAAAGATGGATACTTCGAAAATTCGTGTGATTTTTGAATACGAGTTCCGACGCGGAACTAACGCGGCAGAAACAGCTCGCAATATTAATGTTGCGTTTGGAGAGGGGACTGCTAATGAACGCACTGTGCGATTTTGGTTTAAACGCTTTCGTGATGGAAACTTCGATTTGAAGAACGAACCACGTGGAAGACCGCCCACACAGGTGAATAACAATGATTTGAAAGAGATGGTGGAAGCCGATCCGAGCCAAACTACCCAGGAATTAGCGGCATGGTTTAACGTTACCTTACCAACAATATTGACTCATTTGCGTCAAATCAATAAAATAAAAAAATATGAAAAATGAGTGCCTCATGATTTGACTGATCTGCAGACTCTACAGGAACTGCAATTAGAAACCATTCGTCACCCTCCGTATTCGCCAGACCTTGCTCCAACGGACTACCATTTTTTTCGTGATTTGGACAATTTTCTGCGTGATAAAAAGTTTTCTTCTCGGGAGGCAGTGCAAAATGCTTTCACACAGTTTGTCGAATCTAGATCACCAGAGTTCTATCGCAAAGGCATAAATGAGCTTCCTATTAGATGGCAGCAATGTATAGATAATAATGGTAATTATTTTGATTAAATAAATATGTTAAATTAAAAAAAAACGAATTTTTATTTTTCAGTACAAATCGGCAATTTCATACTTTAACCCCTAATATCAACAGATGGCGCTATGTTAATAATATTATATAATTTAAAAAATAATAATAAACAAAATGAAATATAAACTATCCTATCTTTTAAGTTGGACCAAATTACATGTAGTTACGAAATTTTATCAAAATCGGTTCAGTAGTTTCAGAGTTTATCGCGAACATACATCGTGACGCGAGATTTTTATATATTTATATAGATGTATACTAAGATTAGTGAATTTCTAGAATTAAATATGATTAAGAATCTGTTAAAAATTGACCAAATTGAGTAAGATTATTTAATAAATAAAAAATAAATAAAATAAAATACCAAGGTGTAGGTTCCAGTTAAATATCAGTGACGATTAAATATTTAAATACTGTATACTAGCTGGTGTCAGCGACTTCGACCGCGTTGAAAAATAAAAATAAAATATGCAATATATGGCTTGACCGCTTGTTGCTATAAAACTTTGGCAAGGCGTTAGATTTTTATTTTAAATTTCAATAAATACATGCACTATAAAACATATAAATTTTAACAAGTTCAACAATAGCGTTTTAATGGGTTTTTAACGCACCAATTTGTGTATACATAGTTATTGTATGTTGATACGTTTAAAAAAATACATAAAGTAAAGCAATTTACTAATGAAAATAAGATAAAAATGTCATCAAACTGGATTAGAGGAAATCCGTAAAAGAAAAACAAGAGTGCTTCAAATTTTATACAAAACCTCGTGGATTATGAGATACTCGTAGATTAGAAAATGTGTTTGTTGGGAAAAGACAACTTGAACAAAGCGTACACATCAACACTTGTTTCAAACGAGGACTAAGTCTATATATTTTAACTTTTTTTAATTTAAAAAGGAAACTTTGTAAATTAAAAAATATATAAATATAAAAATAAATAAATAAATATCTTCACACATTCCACACAGCACCATCTAGTTCCACACTAAGCAACTTAATGCTTCTATTATGGATACCAGACAGTTGATATAATACATAGATTACTTTTTTTTGTAAATACATACATATTATAAATATAAAACATCCATGACTTAGGTATAAAAGTAAATGTTAACATAAACATTTGCCCCTAGCGGGATTCGAACCCGCGACCGTTTGATTAACAGCTAGGGTTACTAGCCATTAGACCAAGCGTGTCGTCAAGCAATGATTCACTAGCAACCACCAGAGCTGCCGTCTTAAAGTCAGTGCTACTCCATTCCACTCTAATCCATTAATCAAATCCATAATGGATTACTTTCCGCTTTTTATTCCACACTAATTCAAAAATAAAAATTGATATCCAATTAGCAAATCTGTTATAACGTGTGCTTGTTTATATAATATGTATAAAACGAAAGTTTTGGTGGCAAAAAGCTCCACATTGAATATAGCCGTAATATCCGACAGGTGAACGGATCAAGTCACGAAAAAGGTACAGCAAAACAAACAAACAGTCGCTTCGCCATTTTTTAACAACGTGACAAACAAACGCCAGGGGGCCTACTATCAACTCTTAATACGATTTAATTTAGGACCTAAACTGAAATGCATTCTTCGTTTTACGATTCAATTTAGGTCGACACCTAAACAAAATCGCATTCCAATATCATTCACTCTTTTAAAGGTAAATTCGTACCATCACCTTACTTTCTTTCCCGCTTCGACCCTGGAATTTATGATTCAGAGACAAATGTGGTTTTTTTTTACGATTTCATTCGTTCTTTTAGGTTCTTTAGCGTTTCAAATGAGGCGCTGTTTGACTAAGGTGATAGTACGAATGTTAGCGATTTTGTTTAGGAACCTAAATTGAACTGAATCGTCTTTTAAAAGTTGATAGTAGGCCCCCTGATCTCTGAAATTAATGAAGTTTTTCAAAACAGTGTGTCAAGTTAACGTTTGTCAATCTGAAAAATCTGAAATAATATTTCTTTTAAATTATTAAGATCACTTTCAGTGAGTGAGAAACTGCTTTCTCTCTTGACGATAATATTAGTTATAAAAAAATATTTAAGTGCAGATAATGAAGTATTTTTTCATCTAAAATATCGATCCATATCTTTCTATATTTTTCAATACATTGAATTTATGGTAAATTCAATATACTCGTATATGATTCAGAAACAAAAATTTGATTAGGTATATTTAAAAAAATAAGCTTTATGTGTTTACATTTTAAGCTTATATATAAAACATAGACACAATATACTAAATAAAGTATATACTATATATCATGACTATGTGTCATGATGTGAATTTTTATTCCTATCGACCGTGTCACATATAATTACTTATTAAGTGGATCCAAGACGAGCTCCAATTTCTTTATTGTTTTTTCAACATAATTTTGTACTGTTTTGTTTTTTTATTCAGCATTTATATAACGTCGAGTAAATTGAGTGTGAATAATTAAAGCGGTCGCGGTTAAAAAATTACATTTACTGTTGATTTATTAGGATAATAAGTACTTGTTCGTGACTAGACTGTAATAATTTCGGCGGATCATCACATTGTTATAAACTAGCTTTTGTCTGCGACTTCGTCCGTGCCGTTTTTTTTTAAGTGTAAAAATATTTATTCAATCTTTATTGCTCACTAGCTGGTGCCCACGACTTCGTCCGCGTTGAAAAATATTAAATAGCCTATCCTGTGTCCCGTACGTCCAAATGTTTATCTACCAAGTTTCATGAAAATCAGTTAATTCGTTTAAGAGTTATGGAGGAACATACATATATACAGAAAAAAAATCTAAAAATCGTCAATTTAGTTTCAATATCATGTATAGAGCCTATAAACACGATATCTTTGAAAACAAAGTAACTTACTCCTTGACCGACCCTTACAGATTTGTTATTAGTATTGATATATTCATGTTGGTTATTTAAGACGCATTTTAGCTGTAGGTATAACGTATTTGATGTTACTTAGAACTGATTGGTGCAGATAAAAAAAAGTACTTTTTGTATCCAAAAATAATCCGAATTCATATCAAAATCACTGATTGCACAGAAAAATGCTCAACTCAAATTATTACTGAATAAACTACAATTTATATTTTTGACATACTGCTGTTTATCTTAAAAGTTTAATTTATTAAGGCACATCTAAAAATGACTAACGCACGTTGTACCTTTTAACATTTTTTTTTATTATAGCCTATTTTTATATAACATACAGCAGTTTACACAAATAAAACAGCATTTTATTTGACATATTATCTTATTATTTATTAAGTACAACATAATGAGATCAGCATTAAGATATTATTAGGATAATCGGATGCTACTCGAATAATTATTTTGCTATCAGAATGAGTATTATCTATATAGGCTCTGATTAATTTGTCGTGCAGTCAGTATTTATAATAAGATTGTCATATTTTTGTACCTCTGGCATTAGAGAAAAAAAAGTATGTTGTAATTAAAAAGTAGAAAAAAAAATTTAGTGTTGATATATATTTTCAAATTATCTGCAGTACTATAATAGTTTTGTTAAACATTTAGTTTATTTGTAGTAAAATAATTTTTTTGATGTAAAAAAAAATTGATAAATGATGAAACTAAATTGATAGGTGATTATTTATTTGATGTGCAAATAATAATATCATATTATAATGTCATGATGTAGGTAATGTGATAATAAATAAATAAATAAGTAAATAAATAAAACGTAACAAAACGAACAAACAAACAAACTCACTTTCGCACGGATAATTAATATTAATTAGGATAATATTAATGTCTATATTAGAAATACAAATAACCTCCAAAGATACTTAAAGTCTTGTAATCTTCTCATCTAGCAGGCAGCATCCCAAAATAAAAGATAAAATATTTATCATAATTTAGAAACGAAATAATCCGGTAACCGGTTGTTGAAATACAAAAGCTAAAGCTAAAGTTTATAACTATAGTTAGTTAACAAAGTATAGGGTCAAGCGGCCAGTTAAGGGTAGTTTAGGAATATCGCCGACGACACCTGCTATCGACTTAATGTGAAATTAATCTTAAACCCTTACGCCACTTTCAAGTAATTACGTTTAACTGATGATTGATAATTAAACATAGCAAATTTATTTCAAAGTTAGATACAAACATGATACACTATGATCAGAGTTTTGGTTGATGTGAATTTCTCTCAGAAGATTTATACTTTCAATAAACTTGAATTTTTTAAATGTCACTTAAAAGTGCTTGTTCTATATTAGTAATCGTTTTCAGGTGTCTTATAAGTGTCGTGTAAATTAGAAAATAGGACAAAAAGTTGTCTCAACTCGGTGCTTCCATCCTCTCATCCCGCCATAGCTGTCCGTTCGTTTGTCCGCAACACCACTTCGCCGGCTTGCGGTCACCGTTTCATTTAAGACTACTTTACATTCAACTACTCTCCGCCAACTTTTTATCCTATATACAAACAAGATTGGGTATTTCAAAAATGCAGAAATTTCAACAGAAAAATACAGCGAACTTGAATAAGAAATATTATTTCGATGGGAAAAACAAATATCTTTTTTAATGGTATCTATAAAAACAAAATTTAAAAGGTAAGTATAAAATATACTTCATGAAATACCTTTTTAATTGAATTTAAAAAAAAACCGAAAAGGTTTTAGGTACATACGAGCTAACGAAAAAAAATATAGGTCAAAATTAAATATTAAAAAATGAATGGCCTTTTTTATTATGTAAAGGTCGTCAGACAGGTAGAAAACTCTGACGAGTTGAAACTCTGACGAGATGGGACCAAACCTTCGGTATGACGTTTAAAACGAACTTTTCATTCATCAATTATTAATTATTTAACAACTACATTATATACTAATATTAAGGAAATTATTATTTTGATTCTGATTAGTGTCTGCTTTGTTCTGTCCACTTTATTGTGTCCGGAGAGTGTAAACAGCCTTTAAGTTAGAGAGCCAACACTGCAAAAACTATGAGGGCTAAAGTTTGTCGACCACGAGGACTGGTTTACTGTGCGTAACTTAAGTACTTAACTTAGTTTGCTATACATTAAATGCTACTTAGTTTATACTAATTTAACTTTAGCATTGTAAAATTTCCATTAGGCATATTGTATTCAAGATATTCATGACACATTGAACAAAATTTCCCTCATCCATGTTTATTCTTTAACAAAACAAATGATTCACTATATTAGTACAGCAAGTCAGGTTTAAAAGTAAGAAAAAACTGAAAATTTCCAACCAAGGACATTCAATAAATTATCTAACATTTTGTAGATAAAATATTAATTGGTTTTTTATATTAATTTCCAAACGAATTATCTAAGGATAATCTCGGTCTTAAAGGAGATTTTGTTGTAAATTTATAAAAATTATAAAATTTTCCATTTTTTCTTTGAAACATAATTTTTTAAACGCTAAACAAACACATATAATACCAAATGGTTGGAGTTTGTTCCATATTCAAATGTGACTCGAGCCACTGATCATACCAGGAATAGATCCTGGGTTCATCTGCATCTTACTCCTATATTTATTTTAACTAATAGATCAGTTTAATTAATGTATGAAATGTTCCTTTTGTTATAGTTTCAAAGTATATTTATTTGAAAGAGAATTACTTCATAAACGACCAAATATCATATTCACACCTAAGCTATACATACTATAAATAAAATTGGAGTGTCTGTTTGTAATATTGTAATAACCGTTTTTTACTACATGCATATGAATATATATACCTACGGTACATACACCAAAATAACATTTTTTACAATTTTTGTCTGTCTGTCTGTTTGTTCCGGCTAATCTCTGAAATGGCTGGACCGATTTTGACGGGACTTTTATTGGCAGGTAGCTGATGTAATAAGGAGTAACTTAGGCTACGTTTATTTTAGAAAAAATACACCCCGGGCGAAGCCGGGAGCGGGCCGCTAGTATATATATAAAAAAAACTAATATAAAAAAAAGTAATTCGGCTTTTAGAAGTGAAACCATCATCGGAGAACGGACCTTCAGTTTTAATAGCCACGGAAAGGTGAAATAACGTTAAAACTTGAAACTATTCAAGTGGAAATTTATTTTTTTAAAGCTCTCCGCTCTCCTCGAGGAGTTGAGTTGGGAGACTGAATTTTATTATGTTAACGTATTTCTTTTTAATTTCATGAAAGGGAAACTTTGTCGGCCTGCTTTCCAGACGGTCTCATTATATTTTAACTGGTGGACAAGTGAAATAAATTTTAGTAAAAATCCGTCAATTACGCGTTCCGTTGCCAAACGTCATCTATTGACGGTTTTCAGAACTAAAGTGAAAAAATTTTGCAATCAGATAAAAACAATATCCTCACAAAACAGCTAATATTTTTCATTTGCACGACTGTACTAGATTTAATTCCAAAGAAGTGACTCAATTATATTGATTTGGTTACGCGCCAACCTTTGAAAATAGCAGCAAACGGATTAAAAAATTCTTTTGATTTTTTTAACCCAATTTTTTAGAAAGGCATTCTAACATCACGTTATAGGTGTATTAACGGAAACCGAAGAAAATTTTAAAAAAAAGTTGAAAAGGTTAAGAAAAGTTAAAGTAAAAGTTTATTTTATTAATCGATCAAGTTTTGCTTACATTTTGATAACGAGAAATAATCTACTGGAATTATAAGAACGCTCAAGTAAAAATGTTCCATATGTTCTAAGCAATTAGGCTCAAACTAAATTGCCACGTGAAATATAAAGTACGAGTATATTTGAAAAACACGTGCGCTAAAAGGTGGAACTCTTGCAATAATTATTATTGGCGAAATAAGCATAATAGAGATTACACAATCAAACATACATGTGGTATTACTTTTAATAACAGCATAATTTATTTAGCAGTAGGTATAGGTATAAAATATAGAAACGAATTCCATTTTTACAAAGCCTATTAAAAGGTTTAACAAATCAAAATTTTAAAACGCGAATAAATTCAATACATTAATACTTAAAAAAAAAAATGTTACATATGGATCAAAACATCCATCGGCTAATACGATATATTCTCCAAGTTAGAAGCTACAACATTTTACTCAAACTCGCCACTAGATGGTGTTAAACAAAAGATTGAAGTTAAAAAAAACAAAAGGTGAACTCTACTTAATTATTTTTGTGTTTTTAACTCGGCAATGTTAAGCAACATTTTTTTCGCTTAAGTTTTTTCAAGTTATATTTGTGGGACTAACGTTTATATTGCTTGATAATAAAACCGGGAAAGTTTTAGAATGTCTCTTATTAAAATATGACTTCGTGTCAATTTAATATACACAAATCTCTATAATGATTATTGAAAACTATTAAAAGACATTCAGCGTCGATATTGAGTAAATTTACTGACGCGATATTGTTAATAGAAAATTATTAATTAATAGGATTATTTACAATAAATATCAAGCAACACTAAATAACACTAAAACCGTAAACGAGCAGAGTTTGTACATTAAATATTTTTTTCAAAAATATATGTAACCGAGGTATTTTTTTTAAATTTGATGTCTGCTTGTCTGTTTGTGCACGCTGATCTCAGAAACGGCTCAACCGATTTGAACGCGGTTTTCACTGAAGTATTGATGATTGCACGGATTAGGCTTTAGGATACTTTTTATCCTGGAAGAATGTTAAGTTCCTGTGGAATTTTCATAACTTTGAAAAAATAAGTTTGAACTTTTTATTACGAGAGCTTTTAATCCTTTTTCCTTTGATCTCGGACACATTTTTTTATGTATATAAAAGGAGATGGTAGATAGCCATCGCCTATTTAAATAAGCAATGCAATATGGGTTACAAGATCGCTACCGAGCTGGATAAGATAAAAGATAAAAAATGGATATCAAGGGATCAGCTTTAACATCCTTTACTCACTCGCCGAAAAAGCACACGTGCTTTTATTTCATTGTGGTTTTCTATAAGTATGTGGTTACTGCCACCAGACAGACTGTTCAGTTTACGCTTTCTGAAAATAGCGTGCCATTGCAAAATAAATATGTGAAAAAATCTTCAGACTTGATACTTTTCATCTTCAATAAAAAGTAGAAAATACATGATAGGTATAGCTTTCCATGGAGGCAAGCATGTTACGATTAAACGGCTGTCCTATCTGTTTTAGCTAGTCTATGGTAAAGATATTGCATGTATGGCGTTCAATGCAGGTAACGTTCAACCAATAAAGGTTTACGCGAACGAACAATTTATGGCTTTACACTCCAATAGATCGTTATTAGTTAGTTCCCATACTCCTCTATGCACTTTTGCAAAAGTGATGTCTCCCATTTTGACGTTATCAAGCTATCATTAGTTTTAACACTTTTTCTATAGTATTAAAATTTGTAAGTTTGTAAGTTTGATGGTAATTGTCTCATATTTAATACACAAGCATACGTAGCTTTGGATTAGGATACCAATATTAAGTGTCCCATTAACTATCCCTATAGAATGTTTCTTTTTTTAAAATAATTTTTATCTATAGAACGCGAGTCAGTGTAGTGGTACAGCTAGTGTTTATAAAAAGATCTCAAGGGTTTAAATAATCTCAACAATTATCACATTTAATACATGTCTCTTGCTATAATATGTTTGGTTTTATATGATGAGCACAAAAGTATATTGGCCATAGGATTTCGTCTTGCAGTTTAGTTTACAGCTAAAATATAGACAGACATAACAATAGATAAAGTTGGCATAACAATAACACGGTTCGAGGTAAGTATACGAAGACTATATATTGCAATTTGCCTTTACACTTTTTTAAACATTTTGAGTACGATTTACCAGACACGATTAGCGTGGTAAATTAGGTGGCCAAATTGATCACAAGATAATTTTATCAGTAGATGAAATATAGAAAGTTATAATTGTCTAGTATGAATATTCGTTGTTATAAGTTATATTAACCAATATATGCCCATAAGTATATAATTTATTATACATTCGATTAATTATAATAGTGTAAGTACTTAACTAATACTTTAAGCTTCCTTCAAATATAGTGCCATCTACCGGCTGGTATTCTGGTAAATGATTGTATTGCATATTATATTGTTAACTAGCTGTTGTATGCGACTTCGTCCGCATAACTTTGTTTTGCCAAAAAAATAAAAAAAAATGGGGTGGACCACCCTTAACATTTAGGGGTATGGAAAATAGATGTTGGCCGATTCTCAGACCTACCCGATAAGCACACAAAATTTCATCAAAATCTGTCCAGCCGTTTCGGAGGAGTCTGGCAACAAACACCGCGACACGAGAATTTTATATATTAGAAGATATAGCCCATAAATATGTGAAAGAATTTATAAAATCAGCCAGTAGTTTTTGAGCTTTTTCATTATATACAAACAAAAATACAATTTTTCTCTCTTTATAATATTAAAATAACATAGATTTCGAAACGCATGACAAAGAGCCTTTGATCATTCATAGCTGGCTTAGCTCCCCCATAGTCTACTAACTGACTAACCCCATAGAATGAGTCGAGTACTGAAGTCATTGAAACAGAGTTAGCTGATGAAACACAAAATGATTTCCCAACGTATGTGTGTGACGCGTGGACGGGCGATTTATTTGTTTAGTTCGCGCGTGGTCGCTCCGCATCCGAATCATTCTGAATCGAACGTTTCCTATTAAATTTTCCATTGATTTATGGCTTGTTTCCTGCCTGAGTATTCGCATGCAAACAACAGAAAGTAAGCAACTCAATAATTACAAAGGACACTTTCAATTGTTCAAATAAAGTCAAGAGAGTAGTCTATCCCTTTTAGGGAGAAATTGGTTATTCGTATGAGATTGGATTCCGAATATGTCTGTTTCTTATTAAGTTAGACACATAGTAGATCAGTTCTGGAGAAGGTAAGGCGAGTGTACAATCGAAAGTATTAAAATTCTTAATAATAAAAAGAAATGTTTTATCGCTGTTTCCAGGCTATCTCAGGTGGATAACCGGAAGGGATAATTTCATTAAATGCTCTAAGTAAGTGGAGAGTTAAGATTTTTCCAAGAAGGCTTAAGCATAAAATTTTCAATCCGGAAGTAATCCGATGTAAATTTGCTTTTTAACTAACACTACCAACATGTTATATTAATACCTATACCTACTAATATAACATGAATGTATATAATTGATTTAAATCAAAGAAATAATTAATGTCATTCATCGAAATAAGATATCTTTTAATATTAAGCGGACTGGCGTTCTTTTAGATGGTAAAGCGTCAGCGTCTAGCAGGAGGAGTGGTAGCGTCAGGAGTGGCAAAAGCGATACCACAAGAAAATTCTTACAGGAATATCGTCATAGTCGTAGAACAACGACGGTTCTGCAAGTTAGTAACATTACGTATGGCACTGGCGAAATGATTAATACGCCATTTTACTGTGTTTAGAAATCAAATCTGTCAGTATTCCAACTCTGTATCTAAAGGGTTTTAAATAATATTTGTCAAAAAATGTTTTTGGTCGATAAAACACGACATATAAAGTCAGTTTCAGTTTACGCAAAAAAATAAAAATTGAAAATTATCAAAACCGTAGTTGTTCTACTACTATGACGATATTAGGTACCCATTTGCCAAAAGATAAATAAATTATTTATTTAAATACATCTCTTGAAATGCATCTGACGTTGTCAGTGCATTTCAAGTGTGGTTCAGTGCATTTAAAGTCTGGTTCAGTGCATTTCAAGACAAGAAATGTTCAACAACTGGTGAACATTTCTTGTCATGAAATAACCACTGCTTATAAAAGACTAATAGCAGCTATGCAATGTTTAGGATATGAGAGTTCAAGGTAAATCTCCTGTGGTACTACCAGACTGGTCAACGGACAAAAAGTACAACCCGTGGCACTTCTAGTGGTGACAGCGGTAGTTCCACGGGTTAGTACCGGTCTTGTACAGCCGGAAAAACACATACAGAGGTACTAATCATCGTCATAGTTATTAGTCGTCAGTCAAGTAACAAAACGTCCCAGAAAAATGGATCCATGTTGGTGATTTTTTTGCATCTCGATGGCGTCTGAACGCAAAGTAAACTTCGCAATTCGTAAGATCACCGCTTGTAAGTGCGCAATAAATAACCCTTAATTGCGATGGGTAATTTTACTCAGAGCACTTAACCGTGAACGCATTATGAGTATTATCCACTTCAAACGGTGCTGCAAATTGTATAATATTGCTCTACAAATACTATAACGTGTAGACAAATATTTGGTTTTAATTATATCCCCTTACCTAATGGCGAGCAGTTGAATATTTCACATGTGTGCAAATTTACACCCTACTCTAAATTCACCCCACTAACAAGTTATAAGAATTATCCTAAGGTATGCATAAGATAAAGGCCGGGAGTTCTCGAGTGCAGTGCACCCACAAGATGTTAAGGGCTGAAAGACGACGCTGGATTCAAGCTGCTTCTGACATATCCTACTGGAAAATTATGGGGACAGCTATATCCAGGTAGCATAAGAACAATAATTAAGAATAACACTTAGCTTATAAGCTATACTTGAGCACTGTAAATGGAGTTTAGTGAAATTTGAGTTGAATATGCCTCCAAATCTGCCTTGTAGTACCTACTCTCCAAATGAGGATTCATTGTTGCAGTATGAATGGAAAATGTGGCACGAAAACCATTAAATCAGTTGAAAATCTGATTAACCGGATAAGTGGCAAAGTAGGAGCGAATGCAGAGCGATTATCGGATCAGCGGACGCCAAGCGGAAAGCGGGAAATGTGTGATGTACGCCACTAGACACCGTTCATTTATAACGAACTATTGTTTTGGAAATTGGTCACATCGTTAGAGAAAATTAAACCACATTTTTTAAAATAGTTGTGCATATAGTATATTAAAAAATATTATTTATTCTATAGATTAAAAGTTTTTGCAAGAAATTTTCTCGTCGAGAAAGCGATTATAATTTTTCAATATCTTACCTAACTATAATAAAGCCGGAGTTTTTTCTTTTTTTTTTCGATCAAGCTAATCTCTAGAACTACCAGTCGGGTTTGAAAAATGCATTTGTTACCACGATTCTTGAGGAAGGTTCTACGCTTCAATACTTCAGAGTAGTCGAGTAAAAATAAGAAAATTAGAAAAAACGCTAAGTGAAAACGTAGTGAAATGTATGTATGTATGTATGTATGTATGTAAATTCCTTTTATAAAGGAAAGAAAAGTAAAAGAAAGGGCTGCCAGTAGACTTATTCTGGGGTGAAAAGTATAGAAGTATAGCCAATCACTATAGGATGATTTACGCCTTAATAATTATAGCAGCTGTATTACAAAGGTTTTCTTAAAAGGATTTTCTTATCAAGACCTTAATATTTTACTAATGTAATGTTTATTGTGAAAGTCTATACATTGACCCATAAAGCATTTGCTAATTTTGTGGTTTTGTTTGTTAGACAGTATTCTGTTACATACCTAAAGTCTACTTCGGAATGATTAATTATTTACGGAAATATTTCACAACAAAAATTTACGACTTAAATGTTCCTTTAAAAGCGTAAGGATCATTTTACTCTCTCTTAGAAGAAGCCACATCCAACCAACACAATGTTTTATACCCACGCATTTTCTCTATTGCACAGAGATAAAGTTGGTTTTCACTTAGCAAAAAGTTTTGTCATTTCTAAGAAGTAAATATTGTGTCATTGTGCGGTGTGCACGAAACCCTCAGATAAATAACTAAAGCATAGACCTTATAAATTACGAATGTACTACTGCATATGCATCTCTTTCCAACACCTTTTCAATGCCATAAGTTAATACAGTATGAACTGATGTAACTTTGTTGCTATTTTAGAACAGAATCTAAGCTTTAGTTATTTATCTGAGACGAAACCTATACACGTCTGTTTAGTCCTAAAGGTGACTTCCAACATTTTTAGTAGGTATTACGACTCATGTCTGTCTGTCTGTTGAATCAACAAAACTTTTAGCGGCTGACGTCTATAAGAACTTCAGTGAATGTTCTTATAGACGTCGACCATTTGAAATGCAAGTGAGATGTCGACCTTACTCAACTGATCATCATGAAAATTTGCATACACGTTGTCAGAGATAGAAGAATTCATTCAGTAGGATTCATCCATAAAATAAAAAACTAACGCCTTTAATTTTTAATTTAATTTAATTTTTATTTTTCAACGCGGATGAAGTCGCAGGCACCAGCTAGTGAAATATAAGTGCTTATATTGCATTGTGCAACCACCCTTACCTTATAACATCTAATCTGATCCTGCCGACAAGGTATCACAATACAGGCCAGTTTACACAAGAAGAGTTTCTCGAACGCGAGTGGAAAGAAACCGTATGTGATTATCCTATGCGAGAACTCTCCGTGCGATTTTTGCCTGCAATTGTTTACATTACGATAGAAACTCGCACCATTCAAGGCGACACTCTTATTTCTTAAATTGTTTACACTATAGGCGAGAATTCGTAAGTCGACATACGCATACGTGTCTTGACGTGCATAAACAATGCACTAGCGAGAATCGTAAGTGTTGATACGAGACTCGCACAAATCACTCTGTAGTGATTTTGATACGAGACTCGCCATTCGAACTCGAAGGCGAAACTCGTAGTTTGTTTACACAGCGATGAGCGAGAAGAGTTTAAACTTTTTAAAGGGACGATAATTTCTTTCGAGAGGCAGAACTCGAAGCATTTGTTTACACTAGCCGTTAGTATACTGTCTAATAACAAATTGAATACTCGCGTTCGAGAAACTCTTCTTGTGTAACTGAGGCTTAACTCGGCTGACGTGCGATATTACCTGTGTATCCCTCGCCGTACACAATATTGCACAATGGATTTCATTTGTTAAATAGTTACTTGGAGTTTGTTTCACGATTCACTTGATTTCAGTTGTGTAATAAAAATAACATAAATAAATAACTGTATATTATTATAAAATAGGTAGAATCAACAATTTTATTTCTTACACTTAATTATTAACAATTAGTTAATAAAAAAATTTTTAAATAAGGTTATGATAGCAATTATAACATTTCAATAATTTCTTACAAATACAATGGTAATTAATATAAGTACATACCATTATTATTGTTACGTCGTAATATTAATATTCACATTGTATTCGCATTGAGTGAACACAAAGCCATTGTCTAATAAAAGAGTCTATAGTGCTTCTTTTTGTCTATGTTTAAATAAATAAATAAGTACATTGGTTTTAGTGTTATCAAAATGTTGATTATAAATATAAAATGAAGAGATAGGAGGGTGCAATAATTCTCATTTCATATCTCCTTTATCGTAACTCTTCACTTCATAAATCAGCCCTTAGCGTAATCTTAACAACGCATTTTATCACCAAGAGTCCCGAGTCCCGGCACTCCCGGGCCGCAGACGCCATCTTCGTTACACAAATCATAATATCTGTAGTACTTTGTCTCAATAGTGAGGACAGGCCGCGATGAGATGAAACACTGAGTAAATAACAATACACTTTGAGTGTGAAAGGGTTGCAACTCCTAAAGACGTTGTAGAATATTTCTTTGTCTACCTTTTATAGAGTCGCTGGCAACAAACACCAGCCAGTCACCAGTTGATGCAAGGTGGTCATTGTCCTCTTCAAATACAAGCACACCTGGGACAAAGTGAGGACAGCGGATGTGGTCCTAGCGCCCTATATTAAACGTGGTAAAAGAAAACTCCGACAAAACGTATCAGGATATTCCTTATACAGAGAACAAAGGGTTACATATTAAACGAGTATTGAGCACATACTAAAAACTGGATAACGTTTAAATTCCCGAGTTTTTTGTACGTCCGGAGCTCCATAAATCGTAGAGAGTACGGCATCAATTGCATTTCAACGTGATACCTAGCGCAATACTCTCTTAGTCTGGGCCGTTTCAGCGCACATGTTGAATGCGTTTCGAGCTGCCTGATAAATTACTGTCATCCACTATTACTCGCAAATTGGGGCTAATCATGGGAGCGGACGACTTCGTCTCGAATGCAACAAATTTACATTTTTATAAGGACTCTTGCGATCAGATCCTACAATCGTGAACGAAACGTAGCAGGACTAGGCTTCAATAAGCTAATTAGTTATCATCCAGCCGCTATGCAAGTTTGCACTAGCGAAGTCACGCCAGTCAACAGCCTTAGGGCGCGTACACATAGAACATCCGTTTTACAGGATCCTTTTTAACTGATCCGTCGCTACTGGAGGTAATATTCACACAGCATTTACAGGACCGATTTTAACAGATCCGACGCTACTGGAGGTAATATTTACACAGCATTTACAGGACCGATTTTAACAGATCCGACGCTACTGGACTTTCGTTCTTCAGTGTATCGCCTACTTTCTACGAGAATGGACGTTGTCGTGTTGTATTGGTACTATCGTCGTCTGCGGCGGAGGAAGCCCCGGCGTTATTGGATACATCCACTATTAAGGCAAAGATTTTGTCGTGGTGCTGTTGTGCGTCAGCTGAAAGAAGACGAATCTAAATTTTTTACTTATTTCCGAATGACGACGTCTACTTTTGATGACCTTCTTAAACGATTAGAAAAGGATTTAAAAAAGAAAGACACAAACTGGAGGAAAAGCTTGTGCCCTGAAGTAAAACTAGCGATATTTTTAAGGTAAGAACTTTAATTTTTGTTATTATCAATTAAAATTTAAAATGACAAAAAGGTTTACAAAAATGAAGATTTATTTCAAAACATAGACAGATCTGGCAAGTCTGACTCCTGGCTGAATGTAGATTCTACTGATGGCGAACCTTCTACTGATGGTGTAGAGTCAAGATGATGTGGCCTACTAAAATAACCTTGGGTGTGGTAGTGAGGAGTGCTAGAACTTTGTGAATATGGAGGCCACTCGTAGTTTGACTGACCATATCTTCTACTTTTAATATTTTGTAAAAGGTTTATCACTCCAGACTGAAATTCTAAAATTTGATCGCCATTAAGTGAAGCCAGTTGCGGCAAAATACCTTTGAAGAACGATAAATTGGGATCTTCAAACTCATTTTTACTTTTTTTTAACTGATCATTCATGTATTCAATCATTTTGGCGTCTACTTCATTCACATTTCTTTTGATTGCCTTGCGTTGCGGCGGGGCTAAATTTTGTCTTTCCTTTTGTCTGTCACTACCACTTTGTTCCGTAATCTGATCAGGTTCATCTTCGTTGTCTTTATTACTTTCTACTGTTTCCGTGATGTTGTCATTAGCAGGGACGTTCTCGTGTGTATCACCTGGGGTGACAACTTTTTTCAAAAATAACATTTGATTGTGATATTTGTAAGGCTTGGTATTTGAGGCAGCAGCTCCAGATTTCTTCAATTTCTTTTTCTCACTCAATGTTCGTATCCAGGCATCTCTAGTCGAATTCCATTTTTTTATAACATATTTTCCTGAAGCAAGTAAATAATAATATAAGATGGTTGTCAATAGCTTAGTAAGTGAAAGGCGAATAAGAAGGTAGAATAGACTTGTCAGTAATTAATTACCATATTGGTCAGTGGATAAGTCAAATTGACAGTGCAAGAACTAATCGGTCAGTAAATAATGGGAAGCAAAAAAGTATTACTAATGTTTAAATCAATTTATTTTAATTAGGTAATTTTATAATTTAGTTCAGTTCAGTTTAATTTTATTTTATTTATGTACTATATATACAGGGTGTTAGGCACGTCGACGCACAAACGGATACCATGGCTCCAGGACATGATTCTGGACCCCCCCGTGTTGGAATTTTTCGTCGGTTTTTTCCTAATTTTTTCATTTTTTTTTGGAGTTTTTTTTACTTTAGGCTCTTCATAATCGTTATTCTTACCTAACCCAATGAGATTTTTAATAAAAAAGTAATTAATTCACTACTTTCACTAAAAGTAGCAATGTAAATAAAACTAGAAATGGTGTCTTCTCAGCTGTTTATAAAAGTTCAAATGAAAGGTCATCGTACCACAGAACGATGACCTTTCATTTGAACTTTTACAAAAGTCGCGAGCCGTGCGCTTTATTCGTACCGCCTCTAGCTAAAATCTAAACAAAACGAAATAACCGATATTCGACATTAACTTAACTACTGAAGGTCGGAAATGGATTACTTAATTTTGCGTCTCTAAAAACATTTTTATGAGGCGGCAAAATATCAAAAGACGCTCCGCCAAAGGACGCCCGTCCTTTGGCGGCGCGCCGACAGAGCACGGCCCCGCCGAGCGGCGCGAACAATGAGTACAAAAACGCCGCTAACCTTCATACGAAAATGAAATTTTACAAAAAAATAAATAATCAATTTTCAACATAAATAAAAGAACATAAGGACGGAAATCTATTACTTCATTTTGCGCCACTATGAACATTTTGGATTGCGCGCGCTTTCTCAAAAGAAGCCGCTATTCTGCTTAGTCCATTATTGTTCTGTGGTCAAAGGTACGTTATCGCGCGTTGAAATCGCGGTGTTCACAATACATTGCGCGCTCGAAAATGACAATTTCTGTAACCGATCATTAGCGAGATGAATGACTTTCACAATTTGATTAGTGGCATTAAGTGTAGCCTTTTCGCGAAGTTTGCGTTATGACGTCAAAAACACCCTGTATAAGTATGAGTTTTGATTTACGACTTTGCTAATGCCATACAAAATTTGTTGGTCACTATAATATTTTATAGTTTTATAATAAAACAAGACTTATTCATCAAGCCATCTTTAATAGTCTGACCATAGAGAAGTACCTCTACGAAACATAGACATATACATAATCAGTAATAGACAAAATTAACTAAAACTAAACCCTTACAGTCACTAACGTTACTTTGTATGGGAAGTCAATATATGTGTAATAATATAGTAATTGATTAATTTATTTTTTTTAGGTATGCAGCGTCTGGGTGTACATTTCAAGAACTTTATTACGTCTTTCGTGTCGGTGTGTCAACTATAAGCAACATTATTAAGGAAGTTACACGATGCATATGGAACAACTTGAATGACGAGTTTATGCGACTTCCTACAACAGTGAGTGAATGGGAGCATATATCAAATGGATTCGACACAAAAGCAAATTTTCCCCACTGTTTAGGAGCAGTGGACGGTAAACACATCAGACTTCGAAAACCAGCAAAAAGTGGCTCAATGTACCTAAATTACAAAGACTTTTTTTCCATAATATTATTAGCGATCGTAGACTCTGACTATCGTTTTCTATATGTTAGTATTGGGTCGTATGGAAAAGAATGCGATTCATCAATATTCAAGGAGTCGACATTTTGGAAAATGATGTTAGATGGCAGTTTACAAATACCAGAACCTTGCCCATTAATAACAGGCTCAGAAACGAGAGTTCCCTACGTCATAATCGGCGATGAAGGTTTCGGTTTACACGAAAATTTAATGAGGCCATTTAGCGGGACGCATTTAGACGTAAATAAGCGAATATATAACTATCGTTTGACCAGAGCTAGACGATACGTTGAATGTGCATTTGGTATTCTTGCTAATAAGTGGAGAGTATTCCACCGGCCTCTAGACGTCAACAAAACAACAGCTATATGGATAGTTAAGGCATGTACCGTTCTACACAACTTTATAAGGGAAAAAGAGGGCTTAAAGGATGGCAACACATCCGAATCTGAAGCATTTCATTTCAATAGCCTACCTGATGATGAAACGCTACGAGGTGGTCGAACTGCAAATTCAGTTCGAACGGAATTCGAAAACTATTTCGTGTCCGAATCTGGGTCAGTTTCTTGGCAGAATGAAGCTATTTAAAATAAAAAACAATGTCTCCATTACAATATAAAATAAATACTTACCAAATTCTTGTCTTTCTTTTTGTTCCATAGCTTCAAAATCCTCCTTTAGAATACCGCATATTTCGCGCCAAGCTGCGGTTTTTGCAATTTTATCTTTATAAATCTCCAGTGTTTTGTCCCAAAGAACTGGTCTACTTTCAACACAATTTATCAAAACTTCTTGCTCAACATATTTTTCAAACGCCTTGCTTGCCATGATTATGATAGCACTGGACACGTGCACTACTCTAGGAATGAAACCGGCAAATGGCGGCTGTGTGTAGCACATCGCACCCCGCGCACCCCCGTGCAAAGCCTCGTGCGGTTTCAATCCGATAAAACGGATTAGTATAGTATTACTGGATCCGGAATACTGTGTGAACTGGCTCATACAACTACATACGCTAATAACATATACGTTTAAACGGACCTGTAAAACGGATTGCTGCTTATTTTGTCGGATCAGTATTTTTTACTGGATCCGGAATACTGTATTCTGTATGAACTCGCTCATACAACTACATACGCTAATAACATATACGTTTAAACGGACCTGTAAAACGGATGTTCTATGTGTACGCGCCGTTAATGTTCAAGAAAATGCCGGGACATGGAAATTCTGGCCCCGGAAATATTATTCTTACATTGTTTAAAGGGCCGACCCTTAAAAGGCAGTCTGACGTCCACGTATTGGCACAGATGCCACAGATGCTGAAAATGCAGAGTAAGTGGGCTCGTGCATCCCTTCTTCGCTCACAGAAATAGAACAGCAAAAATATTATTTCACGGTGGTCTTCTGTTCAATTTATGGCTCCGAAACACAGTATGCCCTTCCACTACTTAAGTTCTAGAATATTAAGGCATTTGACTGTCGTACGAAAGCTTTTATATCGAACGATTTGAGAATTGCACACCGGGTTGAGTTTGGTTCGTTTTACAGCCTTCTACTTGTTAACAAGGTATATCGACAGAGCTCACTCGAAGGTTTATGTCAAAATGTGATTTCGTGTTGTACTGAATCGAAAAATGTTCTATGTAACGTATTACAGTTTCAAAAGATCTGACCTGTAATTATTTAATATAACATAATTATATCGAGAATAATATTTTAAACCACAGTTTTTTTTTAAACCTCAGTGAAAGGATAATATTACTGGAAATGTGACTATTTATTACTAACAAAAAACCTACAGGACTATTTGTTTGGAGAAAACATATATTTTTTTTATAGTTTTCATGTAACGAGAAATAAGTAAGAAGTTAATTAGTTACTAACCTTATTTAACACTATAACCTATCACGCAAACTATCATGCTTATCATTATGAATAATTCATATAAAAAGCCTACAATTGGAAAAACAAATACGAATTCTTGTAAAAATTCACTGATATGCCTAATTTTTATATTGTCTTTTGGTTTTTCTTTTGTAATTTTACTTAAAACGAGAAAATCTAGGTAAAAGATACTATTTGAACTAGTTTTAACAAGCGATTGGTTCAAATTGACCTACTTACACGACAAATAAAACAAAACGACCATTTGAACACTACATATAACGGTTCCACACCCGGCTCCATGTCACAAGAGAACAGCGATTCATTATCTATAACACAGGCCGACATGTTTTTTGGTGTTTTTACCTTGACTAGTGTTCTTAAATAATTTGGGTACTCTGATTCCGAATACGAATCCGGTTTGAGTCCATCACCTCAGGATTTTTCAAGAAATAATGAAAAACTTTGTATGAAGACGAAATACCAACTTGCTGAGAATTCATTAATTCCGTTAAGTTTCATACAATTATCCTCATAATATTATGTATATCTATAGAATTAATACTGTAGGATAAATATGTACAGATTTATATGGAAATACTTGACTGGTTTAGCTGTTACTAAAAAAAAAAGTATGACGACTATTGTCGGCAACTATGTACACAAAAAAACTATTTCCAAATGCATTTTTAGATGTATACCTTTATGAAAACATTTACACACTTTTCTTGAAAACCTAATGTGCTAGGAAAAAACTAAGCACAGATTCGTGATCAGCTTATTTAATTAATCGCTGTTTTAATTATCACTCAGTAATAAAACCCCTACATATTGTTATTGATTATTCTCACATCATTATTATTATATATGAACAAAAAAATTTTAATGAATAAATAGACGTATATACGACAATATAATATGTGATACATGTATGTAACGAGGTATATCTCACACACTTCTAAATTAAAAATCTAATTTTGAGAAGCAATCATCTCGACCGAGGAATCGAATTCCACTGTTTAATGATCGCAAAATAATCATGCGATTTTCTAGAGGGAATTTCTGAAAATTGGGGTAAATTGCGAGCGTTAAAAATCAGATAGTCAGTAGTTACTTATGATACAGACATGTGGCTAGATTTACCTGAGTTTAGATTTGCATGTTTTTAAAAGAGGAAAGAACCCTCACAAATGGCTGTTATTAAGAGAAAACTTACACAGTTCAGAATAACACAACGTACCTTCGAACGGAGGCGGACTGGAGAGACTGAGTTGGTCCGGCGTGAATTAAACAACTGATTTACTTATACTTTACTTAACTTAAACTATACTTTGTCGTGCATACAAAAAGTCCTTGAGAAACGCAAATAAGTAGACCCGTGCAAATTAAAACATATGACTTCACGAAATTACTTATTCGTCGTCATACACGAACGTGTTCACAGTCGATTGTTTTTGAGTCTGAAATTATATTATTCGCTATTGAATATGCTTTTACAAAATCAATATTTTCTCAACAACTTATTTATTTTTAACCAGACGATTATTTTTACTTTATTTATGTATTAACGATAAATCTGGCCTGTTTACAGCAATTATTTACAATAGTTTTATGTTAATAGAACAATAGATTGTTACTCTTATGAATTGCAGCACAAGCAATCACAGTTAACGGTTCGCGACGCACGCGCAGCGCCATGATTCACTGCATATCCCTTCCCTCTCGTTCTGCCTTCACTACATTTGTACACGTGCGAGAGAGACGAAACAACAATCGCCATTGAAAGTCCGTGGGAGACAGTACGTCTGACAGTAATGACCGGCGGAGATAATATGCTAATTATGTATTTAACGTGTGATTAATAAAACGATACAGCGTGTACTGCGCACAGACTTCTTATAGGTTATTAAGAAAATCACCAGTTGGACTTTCGTTCTTATTGTCTCTGGCATACGTTAGCAAATTATTCGTTCGATTCATTTAATTGACAATTTAATTAATTAGATAGTTATCGTGACAATTTAATTAGATGTGTTCGGGATTTTTTGTAAAGAAATTTAAATAGCTCATGGCTGTAAGAAAATTAAATAATATACAAACAGCTACATCATAATACATTAAATGTAGACTAACGGGTATGGGTATTAAAGGGGTGCAAAATAATGATTTTATAATAATAATGTTCACAGAACAAACAATTAAACAGAGCTTCCTGAAATACTTACTTACTAGCCAATATATGTACTGTTACCCCAAATAATGTTTCCATACTTTAGCTGGTATTTGTTTGTATAGGCAAAATACGTTTGATATCGTGGTGACTTTAAAAACAAAAAATACCAATTAAGAGTTGTCACCTTTGGTGGCGAAAGTGGTCATACACCAAAAAGAGAACCGTCTGGCTTTCGGCGACTTTTACCATTGGCACAGTTTGACCGTCTGCTGACTTGGCATCAGTATAGTTTACTTTGTACACACTCGATTCTGTCAACAGTTGTGGTGTTTGTTATCGTTTGCCCATCTGTCGAGAAAATGTCCTCTTAATAGGTGTACCTACTTGGCACGAGTCGTAAAACGTTCCCGGTCCGTTCGCCGGTTTATCGTCGGACCGAAACATAAAACACAGGCCGTGCCTGCGCCGAACGGGTATTTAGATACCCTACAGTTGTCACTTTTCGTTCAAATTGATGAGGTTAAAGTCCCTCTTATTAAAATATTTTACCTATTTCTTAAACCATAATCCATCAGACAGCAGACAGCAGAACTATCTGTAACAAGATGCGGCAACTTAACTGCAGCAGCTGACTATTTTTTGCAAAACTTAAATGCATCGTTGTCGGGTTGATTACCAAAAAATTGCGCACAAACTTTGATCTTTGGAGTTCCGTCATTTGTAGTTCGATAATTAACCCATATCTGCTGAACCCTTGAGTGGTTCAGCATAACAGCTAGAAGCCTGGATTGCCCAAAGCTCTGGAAGACTGGATGAACGCACACCGTTGATGTAGTCATCTCTTGCGAAGACATCCCAAGATCAATGAGCATATCTTTATTAATCTTATTATAGCTGCAGTCTACTAAAATGAAAACTGGATCACCTTTTAGTAAGCGCCAACAATGCCCACATCGGTTACCTTACCAGTCGGATTATGACTGCTAAACGCAATGTGCCCTAAGGCCTTATAATAATCTGAATTTAGTTTCATTAAAAAGAGAACGGCAATGAAACGGGAGAAAATATTTATTTATAATAGGGAATGCGATGAGAGTAATAAAATAAAGTACGAAACGTGATTTCGCTGTAAGCAGACGCACCAACACATTGTTTTAGGTCAATCACATGTCGCAGACGACGAATGCTAATCGCTCTGCAAATATTTGTGTGTCTGTACATCAACCTTTTAATAAAACACATAGTATTTCACTCATTGTGAGTAACGAGATTATTCCATTATCGCAATAGTGATAACTACCCATGTTAAAAAGTAAATGTAGGTATTAGAGGAAATCTTGGCGGTTGGCAGGTATAGCAAACAGAAATGCACATCTAACTCTTCCTAATAGACCTACTACATAGATTTAAAAGTAAGATAAATCTATGTAAAATTCTTTTAAATTAGTGTTATCAATAAAACAATTTAAAAGTATAATCACTAAAATTCTGTTTGAATTGTTTCAGTGAACTTGAATACAAGGATATATATTATTTCGATGGTTATTATGGAATCGCTGTTTTTATTTAAGCGCTAATGAAGCATGGATTTAAAAGATTCTGATCTGTTAGTATTGTGTATATTTGTATGGAACGTTACTGTTATAAGTTCTATGACAACACCATTCTTTTCAGGATCGTTATTAATTTGACTATTTTTCCATAAACCCTGGTAAAAATAGTCATATTAAAAGTGTTTTGGAAACTTACCTATTACTTAATCAAAATTTGCATGTCCATGTCGGGAAAAAACATACTTTGTACTGTAACCGCTGTTCACTTTTTGATTTCATACATGTGGATAGGAAATACCTATCCACTTTGACCGTCAGAGTGCCCGCAATCTTTTCTAATAGAAAAAGTTCGAATTATATCAATCTATGACAGGTTAAGAAGGTCAGGAAATCTAATAAATATGGACAAAAGAAATGAAAAAGCTCTAACAAGGAGAGGACGGAAATCCCAATACAGTACACGAGTCAACCTCCATATGTGATTGACAAAGACGTAGTGACGTCACAGTTCAATGGCCAACCCCTCCAACCCAATCCAACCACTCCAGCAGAGCCCATTTTATTGTATGCTAATCTTCATTCGTATGTTAAGAGCGTTACAGAGTTAGAATCAGAAATTTATGATTCCCGGCGGATCATAGTGCCATGATGCGTTTAGTTTGCAGATAAGATATTAACGTCATATTATTTGTAGTTTTATAATCTAGATAATAGTCGAAAAATATTTTAAAATATTGGGATAATTTTCTCATTAGAACAGTTTTTAAAGAGCCCTTTTTTGAAACTAGCTGTAGACGGTCTACGCAGAAGCGAAATATTAGTAAAATTATATGCGACAAAATTATGGAAATATTGATTTTCCAACAATTCATATCATTTATTAGATAATAGTCGAAAAAAACATACGATTTCTGTAAATTTTCATTCAAGAAAAGTATAATCAAATGTGTCACTTTTAGTAATTTTTCGTGATATTAAACGTTTTATTTTAGGATCAAATTTGAGATATTTCTGTTTTTTCTTGGACCTAGTATGTGAAGTCATTAATGTTCTAAAAGATTGTGTTATAATTTTTTTTAATAACTTGTATATTTATCTGCGTCGACCGCTAGTTTAAAAAAGGGCTGATTAAAAATGTTCTAACGAAAATTCACTTTAAAATATTTTTCAGCTATTTATTAGATAATACAACTACAAATAATATGACGTTAACATCTTATCTGCAAACTAAAACATCTGAAACTACTGAAATCATAAATTTTGACTCCAACGTGACTCTAGTTGATGAATGCTCTTAACAGCAATGTGGTATTATGTACAGGTAAAAGCTAAGTGTAATTCACGTTCACGAGAGATTCGTTTGACTAGTAAAAATTGGTCACAATGTGATAAAAAATTTCAAAAAAATGAGTTAATAGTCCAATCGCGTGAACCTGTGAGTTATTAAGTTTGGTTTTTTTACCTTTTATTTGTTGGTCAATTCGCTCACAATAGGTGATTAAAGTACTACTCGTCAAAATCTAATTTTGTTTGCGAAAATTAGTCACCTTTAAAAAGTTTTGTTAGTAATAAAGTTTATAATTGCTTTCATTGATGTTAAGTAAATGTCAAGCAATTTTAAATAAATTTTTAATGAACTTAAATTGAAATTTTAATTTAGAATATTACTCACATTTTTATTGTATTCCATTAAAATATTCAAACTTGAATGTATGGGTAAGTATAGCGAAGGAGTTCTCAGGTATATTATATGATATACAAGCGACCCCTCACAACTTTTTAAGGATTCAGAGATGCAATTTTTTCTGCAAATTATATACATAAAACCTTCCAAATTTATCGCTCTTGTTATACGTGAAAATTATCATCAAATTATCATCAAAATTCGTTAAAAGAAGTTAGCGGAGAAACAGGCGGAGGTGAATAGCGACATTTTATGATTTGTATAAACACCAGGGTAAATCAAAAAGTCCTCAGAAGCGCATACATAATATATTACCTTCTTTTTTGAATGTGACATTTATTTTAAAAAGTGTCACACACAATATTTTTGAAGAGTCATTCATTTAATTTCATAAACCGTTTGAACATTTGAATAGTGCTCTACTTCTATGTCCTTTTTTGTATCCCTGACAATGTGTATGAACAATTTCATGATATAAGGCGTGAAAATGTAACAAACAAATTCAATTTCATTCGCATTTATGATATTAGCAAAATTTTAATTACATTTTAATATTATTTTTTGTCATAAGTTTACATTTACTTCTTTTACATCAAGTTTACATACATGATATTAGTGATATTCATGCGGTAAATTTGATTTTTAATAGAACCGAGAACGAAAACTTTTTAAAGTAACTGTTAATAAAAGTGTTAATAAATCAATAAATGTTTAAATTGGGCGAAATGAAATAAGTTCCAATAGCCGCGACCCACAAAAGCCCTCCACTTTCTACTATCGCATACCTTTCAACGTATCCAACTTTTCACCTTCGCCTAAATTATAATACCACCTTGATGAATTATGTTAACAAATCTACTTAACATTTAAATAAAATATAGATGCACTATATATATTTACATATAACAATTTGGCGTGAATATTAGAAAAAAATCTCTCTTCTGAGTTTCCATATTCTGCGTAGCTACAATATGGCAGCTCCCTTGGTGTCATCAGCCAGTCTGCCACCCTTTAATATATATTTAAAAAAAAAACAGTGAAATGAGTTGGCAATTTTTTTTAAAGATTTTGTAACGGACTGCCAAGATTTTTGTAGATCATTGGAGGTCTTTTTGTACAATAAAGTTAATGTGACAAGTTGAGGATAAGAAAATAAGCTCACGTAGGTAACACCGAAATACAACAAGAGAGGTGCGATGTATAGTGCGATTAATGAAATCGTAAAAGTTCTTGAACTCAATGAAAAACTTTTATATAAAAAAAATTATACTACTTACATAATATTAAAATGCGTGTGTGAATTTTGTGAGGTTGTGCGTTTGTTGTAGTGTTGAGGCTGGAGCCATTGCAACTTTTTGAAACAAATTTTTCTATAGATTACTAGCTGACCCGGCAAACGTTGTTATGCCATACAAAAAAATATCACTTAGGGGTATGAAAAATAAATGTTGGCCGATTCTCAGAGCTACCCGATAAGCACACAAAATTTCATCAAAATCGGTCCAGCCATTTCGGAGAGTTTGGCAACAAACACCGCGACACGAGAATTTTATATATTAGATTTATAAACAAATTTATCTATATAGTCCTACAATAAAACCCGGACAAAGCCGGGGCGCATCACGAGAGCAGCAAAAGAGGTAAAAAGTCATGACTTTATATGACAAATGTAAAACTGTGTTGTTAGCTTGCAACAAATCACACACCGGTACCGTTATTGTCAACGAAATGGCAGTTTTTTCCAAAGATTTTTATGACACAAAAGAACTAGTTCGGCAACAGTTCGTTACCCCCGAGCGACGGTGGACGACATCAAATTTAAATAATATTACACTATACTATACGACTAATCACAGTGAAAGGTTCTGCTCAAAGCGGCGCACTGGTGTGTGGTACATGAAACGAGAGATCAACCGTTTATAGTCCGGGCAAGGAAAAAAAGTTTGTATGGAAAAATTACATTAAATCTTACAGAAGGTTTTATTTTGTAGTTTGATTAAATATTAGCTTGTAAATGGTATTTTCGAATTTTTCACAGGGTGACGTTCCGGATGTTTTTTTAAATGCCGTTTGAATGTTAAATTTTCAATATTTGAATGAGAGTAAATACTACAGGGGTGACTTTTTTATTGAGGGACTTATAATAAATATTAGTAATAAAATCCAAAAAATCCACCTATTTTTCTTAAAAATAGGTGGTTTTTTGGTCTCAAAGGTTTTAAATAAAATAGAAAAAATATAACTCTAAAATAAAAACCCGACAATCGGTGATTTTTCAGTATAACATATATTTATTTATGTAAAACTATACCATAAATTTTCACTCGGGTGACTACTATGGTTTTTTTTTAAACCGTTATTTTTGTTTTTTATACATATGAGTAAATCTACAGAATTTATTTTATGCAAATAAAATAATAGTTGATAATTTGTCTCAAAATGAAATTATCACCTGAAAATACAAACACTGTTTCTAGTATTTGCAAAAAATAGTAATGAAATATTTATCGAGGGGAAAGGGTAAAGCGGGCGGTGAGGTAGGACGCTGCCCTTGTCAATGCGGTCCGATTCAAGTTTCAACATGTACGTCGACTTCTAACACGGTTATCACAGTTCGCGTCTTTACTGTCACTTTTAAGTACATTGCTTCTTGTGTTCGATTACAGCTGCAACGTACCTCACTATACAAAGAAATGAAGTAGCGTACTCGAATTTTTGTGGCAAGATCGCAAATATCGAATTGCATAGTGAAAGTTAGCAAATGAATGCCACGTAATTGTAACCGTAGTACACTCTTACGGATTAATTTATTTTACTTTTCATTCTCAAAGCATACCGAAGTATGAATGCGTATAGTCATTGCATTGGATTGTTTTGTAGAAGAAAGGCTAATCGGCAACTCCGTTCTTTTCCGATGGTTTGAGATGGCATACAAAAAAATTTATATTGTTTTATTATTTCGAATCATAAAAAATACCTATAGAAGTTGAATTCGACAAACTTACTATGAAACCCGCGTTAACCGCTAACTACAAATTTCTAACTTTTTGGGGAAAATGACCGATATTTGAAGTAGTGTATCTCGGGATCTATTTGACATACAGAGCTGCAGAAGCACTTAAATTTTAGAAATTTTTATCTTCTTGAAGATTATGTAAGATGACTTTTCCGTAGAATGCACTTTTCAGAAGTTATAAGCGAAAAAAAGTGAAAATTTCTAACTTTTTGGACAAAATGGCCCATTTTTGAAGTAGTGTATCTGGGGATCTGTTAGACAGATCTGTTAGCTGTTGTTGCACTCAAATTGTAGCAAATTTTATGTCTTGTCTAAGTGCAGGCAAACCTCACATAACATACCCGTCGTTGTAATTTATTATAATAAACAGTTGGTAATTGTAATTGTATAAAGTTTTTCTGCCATAGGTATTAGCTGAGGTTCCTCCACCACTTCGCCACTGTGACTTCAATATTGATTATAATAGTTAATAAGATAATAATGAAAATTATTAATATAAATAAAATTGGAGTGTCTGTTTGTAATATTGAAGAACCTAAAAGAATCGACTGTTAGGCGGAACGAAGTTCGCCGGGTCAGCTAATAATTAATAAACTTTATATAGCGTGTTTTTGACCGGGACTACCGGTTGACCTTAGATCATGCTCTAACCGCGCGCTCTCCACCCTCTTACTCGAAAACGATTCAACGTTTAAAAATTTTTTTGAAATAAAAGTTGTAGGGAATTTAATCCTCTACAATATTTATAATAAATACAAATAGCGAAAACCCCATAGAAAACGAGATATTTGCAAAAAAAATCGGGAGGGGGGTAGCCAAATAAGGGGGAGGAAGGGTCTCAAAGGTCGGCTTGGGAGAGAATTTAGAAAATATTTTGAAGAATTAGATAAATATGGCCAAAAATAATTTAATTTAAAATTTCAGACGAAGCCGGGTGTAGCACTAGTCCAGCGCCATAGGTCCCTAGACAGGTCCCGTCGAGGCCTATCCAACAACATATTGCACGTCTATGTACTACTTAGGACAGGGAAGTTATAGGTTTTTCAATTTTTTACAGGTGAAGTCGGGTGAGGATAATAGTGGTCCCTCCAAGTTGGGAAAACAGATGTTAATTTTCCAAACCTGACGGCGTGTCTCACAGAATTTTAGCGCTATTGGTTGTGGAGATATTAGCTTTTTAAGATCTTAATTTTAAATTCTGTGGACACGTCCGGCTGCAGGCAGTAGTCATATCATCTCATATCCGGCCCTGTCCGTTGTTACACGTGTTAAAATTTTGACTCGCAAAAGAATAATGTCGTTGTCTCTATCTAACATCGTGATTTATCTCAATGAAGAAAGAGATGGTATGCGCTACACGACGTTTGTTTTTAGTTTTTTTACTGACGTTAAGACAAAGAAGTTTGTTTTTGCTTACAACATTCAATTAGTTTGACACAGATGTGACACAGTCAATTACCAACCAATGAGAACACTTTACAATAACAGAATACGCCAATAAGAAATAAAAATACGTATTAAGATGGCAATGAAAACAAACTATTTTTAGTAAATGTGCAAATTGGAGGACCATTTTTTTGTAAGGGCGCATCCTGTCTTGTTTAACATATCACTGTTCGTACCTCTAGTATTGAGGTGTATAACGCCGATTTGGCCTTGAATTATTAGGCTGATTTCCCCGCGCCACCCTCTACAAGAGATCGACCGCACAGAGATGGCAAAGAGTAGTATGGAGACTAGACGACAAAGGCACGACATAGTCGACTGAGCCTACTTTACTGCAAATACCTACAAATTTATAATTATTTACAATGTAGAGGGATAATTCAGTAACAATGAAGCGTGTTTTGTTATTTAGGTAGTAAATTATGTTACCTAGTAAAAATTTTTACCCGTCTGCGCCACAACGAGGGTTATGTTTTTAGAGTGTATAGCGGCGCGCTCCCGGCTTCGCCCGGGGTGTATTTTTTCTAAAATAAACCTAGCCTAAATTATTCCTTATTACATCAGCTACCTGCCAATAAAAGTCCCGTCAAAATCGGTTCAGCCATTTCAGAGATTAGCCGGAACAAACAAACAGACAGACAGACGAAAATTGTAAAAAATGTTATTTTGGATGTTATTTTGGATTTTTTCTAAATTAAACGTAGCCTAAGTTACTCCTTATTAAATCAGCTACCTGCCAATAAAAGTCCCGTCAAAATCGGTTCAGCCATTTCAGAGATTATCCGGAACAAACAGACACCCAGACAGACAAAAATTTGGTTTGGTTATGTGGTTGGTTTATTTTGGTGTATGTACTCATATATGGTGTATGTACGTATATAAATATATTCATATGCATGTAGTAAAAAACGGTTATTTCAATATTCAATATACCCTCATAGTTTCCGAGAACCGCTCACCAACTTTTTACCAGTGATAACGGTGTATCGAGGATATCGGATTTTTCTGGAGGTCACGGGGCCCTACGTCACCACCTACAATAGGGAAACCCCCCACCGCTCCTTCTAGGAGAACAATTCGATGAGTCACTAGATACGTGAGTGGGAATCCGGCTTTATAGTGGCTTTATTATTATTTATTTATTTATTAGGCTTATTAATTTATATTGTATTAATTAATAATTAATTATTATTAATATTAATTAATTTAATTATTTAATTAATTAAAATTCATGAAAACTTTCCTTCCTCTTTTGGTTTATTTTTGATATATTACGTTTTTGCCTCCTTTGCTTACTTCTTATCTTTATTAAATTTAGATAACAAGTATATATAATGTACAGATGAATAATTATTAATTGAATATTCAAATTGAATATTTCAGATTATTAATAAATTGAATATTATATTACAACATAATTTATATTTAGTTTTTTAAAGATTTAATTACCTAGTAAGACAAAAAAGAAAACCTATTAAAGTATTATATACACTATCATGCACTCTGTTCTGCCAGTAAAATGTTTATTCTTTGTTTATTACGTAAAAATTAATAATTTGATGAGGTGCAACGCGGCACAGGTCCGTCTAGCATCACGACTCGCCCCGCACTGATTTTATGGACGAGAACGGGCTAGCGCTGAGTAAGTGGGGAAATATTTTTGATAAAAACATTATATAAAATTCAATTTTACGAATTTTCAAAAAGCGCTTTCAACAAATCATGCTACATTGTTATCTTCATAAGTGTACAAAATTTCATAATCTTTTGATAAATATTGTAGAAGTGAGATTGTTATAACTGAAAATAAAAGGGGTGTTTAGAATTTTTTTCCTGAATCAATTTCAATAAAATAAAAATTTTAATCCCAACAAATCATTCCTCATATCTTGTAGATAAACATATATTTTTTTCGATGAAGAAAAGGCGTATATATAATGAATAACATTGTTACAAAATGTTGCAAAAATTCAATTTTTTGGAAGGATAAGCCTTAATACCAAGTCTGATGAACGAATTAGACATTAAATTAAAAAATAATCTATACTAATTTATATTTTTTATGTTTGTAATGAAAAATCCTTTCACTATAGAAAGCTACATTATCAGCGAGTAACATGGGCTATATTTTTTAAAGTTAAACGGGCGAAGTCACGTGCAACAGCTAGGATATTAAATAATAATAAAATACAATACGGCACCGCTATCCCAGGAAAGCTAAAAAAGTAATGAGTCATGTTGCATAGAAAATATATATCCCTCCCTATCACACACTAACCACAAAGGACGGTTCCAAGGTCGCGCGCTTATTGTGCGCGCGTCATATATAAGAAACTATTACTTAAATTTTAAATTAATTCTGTTTGCTTCAATATGTCATAAAATTTTGGTGACTTTTTGTTGAGTGTGTATAATATGCATATAAATGTGTATGTCATAAAATATCTTCTGTACAATTAATATATCAGTAAAATAAAGACAAAAAACTTTATTATAGCTCTATTTTTATAGATGTTTTATAGTCACCCGGGTGAAAACTTATAGTGGCTACTGGATATATCTAGAGATCATAATATCAAAAATTCACCGTGTGTATGATTTTTTAAGATAGTTTATTAGAAATTCTTTAAAAACAACATTTTAACGTATTGTGTAGCTAAAATTTTCAATAAAAAAAATGTGGAATTTTTAAATACAATTAATGAAATACAGAACTAAATGAAAACACTAAAAATCTCTACTGTAGGTTTTTTACAATAAAATATATAGCAATTAAATATTTTACCCCCTCTTTCTCGTAATACATATTGGGAGGGAGAGGAAAAAGTGTAACACGGATTTCTAGTGAAACTAAACTATATTCAAAACAAGAAAAACGAACTATACGAAATAATGTCTTCAAAATTTTATTTTTCCCCGACTATTAAAACTTGTTATAAATTTCATGCTTTTTCTTAGAGAAAGCTGTCAAAGCAAAAAGGTTTCAATGGGATTCAGAATAGAGGATATATTTGCTCTTAGTGATCAAAGAGCTATGTATATACTAATAGAGAACTAATATATCATTACTAGTGACCCGCTCCTGCTTCGCACGAATACAATTTTTTATGAAAATTTCACACACAAATATTTCTAGTTTATCGCCTTTTTCATTTGTGAAAACCGTATCAAAATCAGTTAGAACAATTAGAAATTTAGAACAGAAGTTTAGAAGTTAGGGAAGAAACAGACAGTCGAATAGTGACTATTTTATGATATGTATAGATAGCTAGATATATATATCTAGTTTTTTTTTTTGTTTGGTACATACAAAAAAAATACAATTTTTTTAATTATTTTATATTTAGATCAAGTTTAGATTTCTAATAGGTTATGTATAATTAGATAAGTACTATAATAGTTTTTACAGAACTTGTCTAATGATTGAATAGACTTATTTCTACAAAGAATAATGATTTTGCTTTATAGTTTAGCAAAGAAACAGACAAAGGCGGACAGCGAATTTATTTTATAATACTTATACTTATATAGGTTATCATAAATTGATTGTTTTCACTAAGAAATATGCCCTTTATTTATTCGACTTTTCTGAAAACAATAGATAAGCAATTGCGTTGAGAGAAACTCGACAAAAAGGCACCAAAATGTTGGCTGTAAAAACGTCATAAGTTTATGACTCAGACCACAAAAACCTAGGAATCGCTACAATAACAATTCATCAAGTTTGATGCTCGTTTACTTGCCTAAATGACTATGTCTTCCAGACCGACTTTGACATTACAGTACCACGCCACTGTGCAGTAATTAATCACTACTTTGTTTTCAAAGTAACGACTTCCACTAATGGTATCGTACGACATTATAAAAATTAATTGTAAATTAATTTATTGTGATTTTATTAATGGGTGCGACATTCTTTTAGACTTTAGGGCCTCGTTGAACGTTTTTAGACTTTCACTTGGTTTAAATAATTATAACCAAACAAAAATATAACTAATTTTCTAAAACTTATTTGACATAATCTAAACCTACTTATAAAATCGTTTGTCCTGACTGACAACACATTTGCCAATCTCCATGGTAGTTTATATGTATATATCTCCGTGTACATATCTTTACTGTATTTTCTCAATACTTTACTAGTACTTAACCCAAAGAAGCCTTAAACCAGACACCGTGATATATTAAAAAAAAAAATTAAATAAAATGTTTGGCATGTGCAGATCCATGCCAAACATTTTATTTACAAACAAAAAAGAAATTAAGGTGCCTACTTATCACAACTTAGCCCAAGCTATCGCCTCTGAGTCGAGAACTCTTAGAAATAATCGAATAAAAAAGAAAGACACAATATCCCTTTGATATTCTAATAACAGATGACTCGGTTTAGAAATGACAATAAAATTTGCAAAAGTCTATCTTCTTCGAGTTTCTTTTAAAACTTTCCAATTACATTATCTGTAAAAGTGTTTTCATGTCAAAGAATTCTTTATAAAATTACATCGTCTTATAAAAACGTTAAGGGCTTACTTTTGCGAAGAGGGCGAACACTTATTTATTATTTTCTTTACCTGAAACAAAAAAAAATACAAATATTAATTAACACCCTCTTCATTCACTTAATTTCTCGTTCACTTTTAATTAATAAAATTTAATTTATTTTAATGACGCCTACTTATATTACACAAAACTTTTACATACTATATTCAAACATTTGTGCTTTGATCAAAACTCTAGTAGGTACGGCAAGATCGAATCGGCAATATATATTGTTTTACAAACCTTCCTCAGATTTAAACAAATATTTGTTTAAATCTGAGGAAGGTTCATATGGTGAAAAAAAAAAAAAAAACTGAGTAACTAAGTAAAAGTTAAGTCGGTGATGGTTCGCTAGTTTACAATGAATAAATCTAATCAAAAATCCTAAAGATTAAGGTGCATTAATTTTATTGTTATTTGATTTAATAAAAATTGAATTAAGGTGGTTATGTCTTCTAGTATATAAAATTCTCGTGTCGCGGTGTTTGTTGCCAAACTTCTCCGAAACGGCTGAATCGATTTTGATGAAATTTTGTGTGCTTATCGGGTAGGTCTGAGAATCGGCCAACATCTATTTTCGATACCCCTAAATGTTAGGAGTAGTCCACCCTACTGCTTCATGATGAACACATTAATCTTACCTTCATCCTTATTTTGACTATTTTATTTATTCTAATTTTCTTTTATTGGATAAATATGATTTAATTTTTTTTTAAATTGTTCTGTAATAAATAATTATAGCGATAGGTGTACTTTAAAATCTAAATCTACATATACAATTTTGTAAAGACTTGTTAATATTGCGTCAGAAGATTTTAAACAGGAATTACGTATTGGATTGATTGCATACTGCAGTATTTGAGACATGCCAACAATCTTTTATAACACGTTTTTCCTCGTGTTTCGAAAAGTAATGTCACAAGCAAAAGTGTAAACTTATTTGCCTTATTTCTGTCATTTTTTTTCTGTGGTTACATTATCAATACTAATAATAAATCTGTAAGTGTAGGTATTGTATGTATGTATGTTCCTCCATAACTCTGAAACGAATTAACTGATTTTCATGAAAATTGGTAGATAAACATTTGGACGTACGGAACACAGGATAGGTTACTTAATATTTTTCAACGCGGACGAAGTCGTGGGCACCAACTAGTTAAGAATATATATATTTTTGAAAAAAATAACAGCTGATGTAGCTGAGCTGAACGTATATTTATAAGCCGGACTTGAAAACTATATGGGAATTTGTTGCTAATTTGTATAGAAAATAATAATTTACGAGAAACGACGGATACGCGTAATATTACGCTAGCATACCCATACACAATATCTTGACAAAGAAAGCACCTAGCGAGCCAATTACAACGGCTTATTTTGTTGCTAATTTGTTGCTCTAAAATAGGCTAGTTAGATATTAAAAATATCACCCCTTCGTGGGGGGTGAACTACCCCTATATATTAAAATTGAGAATAGCGAGCCCGTTCTAACGGCTTATTTTGTTGCTAATTTGTTGCTCTAAAATAGGCTAGTTAGATATTAAAAATATCACCCCTTCGTGGGGGTGAACTACCCCTATATATTAAAATTGAGAATAGCGAGCCCGTTCTAACGGCTTATTTTGTTGCTAATTTGTTGCTCTAAAATAGGCTAGTTAGATATTAAAAATATCACCCCCTCGTGGGGGGTGAACTACCCCTATATATTAAAATTGAGAATAGCGAGCCCGTTCTAACGGCTTATTTTGTTGCTAATTTGTTGCTCTGAGATAGGCTAGTTAGATATTAAAAATATCACCCCTTCGTGGGGGGTGAACTACCCCTATATATTAAAATTGAGAATAGCGAGCCCGTTCTAACGGCTTATTTTGTTGCTAATTTGTTGCTCTAACAATAAGATAGGCTAGTTAGATATTAAAAAATGACACCCCTTCATGGGTGATGACGTAATATTACGCTAGCATACTCATATACAATAAAGTACTATTTAAGTATGAATAAATTAAATAATTATTAGATATATCTGTTCGTGACTGTCCTTTCAAATGGGAAGCAATAAATATCGTGATTCCAAACAAGAAAAAACTTAGTGGTTCATGTAACCATCGTTAATTGGCTATTGCATTCCATCGCAAGGATATAGTTGAAATTATGTCGTGATCTATAACTATGACGGCAAGATCACTAGATTAATTAGTTATTAATCTTGTTTGTTTGTTGCCATACAATAACAACCCGTCCCCGGCTTCGCATGGATGGAATTTCCCTGGCAATTTTTCTCTTCTTACCTCAGACTTCATCGCCTTTGGTCCAGCCGTTCCTTATACTAGCCGTTGCACGCGACTTCGTCCGCGTAACTTTATAAAACATAGCCTATATTACTCGCTTTCTATGAGTGAAAGAATTTTTAAAATCAGCCCAGTAGTTTTTGAGTTTATTCTTTACAAACATACAAAAATACAAATATTTTATCTTTATAACATTAAAGTAAAGATTCATCATTTCATTTTGCACAATATGATCAAAATATATCAGAAATAACAATTTTACTGTAAACAATAAATAATTAAATATTTACCAGTATTTTATCTGTACTAATATATTACAAAGAGGAAACATTTTATTGTTTGTTTGAATTGAATAGGCTCCGAAACTACTGGATCGATTTGAAAAATTCTTTCACTGTTGGGAACATAGGCTATATTTTATAAAGTTAGGCCGGCGAAGCCGCGTGCAATAGCTAGTTTAAAATAAAGAATCGAAGACGTGTCTTTGTCACTTTTAATTTTAGTCAATGAGTAATCTGTACAAGAATATGCTTTACATCACGTATAGTTTTCATTGTGAGTATGCATATTTCATTTGTTATGATCGTGTCGCGAATTCGTTCGTTTTTGACGTGTTTCAACCATATATAACGATATCATAACAAAGTGCATATAGTTTTTTAATAAAAATTATTTTAAAACATAAAACACAGTAATTTCTGAAGTAGCCCAGCAATGCACCATATAACTTTAAGCTTTTTTTAGGTAATAATAAATTTATAAGAGGTACAGAACGGTGAAGAGTGAATAAGATTGAGGTCAGTGAGCAAACAGAAGATGAAAATGAAAATAATTTTTATGAATATTTATTTCGTGATCTCACAAGTCACATACAACATAATTAATTATGTACTGTACAGCCTGTAATTCTGACAATACATACTTAATCCTCTTACGTGTTCAATGGGCGTGCGAATGCGAAGCCTTTGTATAGAATTAGTGTCGGTTCAACTATTATACTAATGGCCGATCCATAATAATGCGCTAGTGGCGAATAAAATCTAAATGGTAACAGCTTTTAAAGCCAGGCTCAGTTGAAGCCTGGCTCTATCTTGTAAATAAATCTTTTACTGACACAGAAGCTATCGTAACAGTTTTCACTTTATTAGATTTCACATTGTCTGTTAACTACTAGATGATCCGGCGAACTTCGTATCAGATTTGATTGACGACACCTTTGGTCTAGTGGCTAGTAACCCTAGCTGTTAACCAAACGGTCGCGGGTTCGAATCCTGCTAGGGGTAAATGTTTATGTGTTAACATTTTACCTTTGTACCTGAGTCATGGATGTTTTGCATTTATAATATGTATGTATTTACAAAAAAAAAGTAATCAACCTTCCAACTTGAATTCATTGAGATAAATAAAATTTGTTATGAATAATGTAAAACGACACTAAACGATATATGTATACTATTATTCTTTTGTTTTGTATGGTTTGGTTTTTTTTTTAGTTTTCTTTTTATTAGTTTTATTTTGTAAAAAAAAAAAACAGAAAATGTTCGTTTTTAATGCATGCTGAGTTAGCCTATAAGTGGAGTATACAATATTATAAAAGTTTGTTTAAATGTGAATAAGTGTATGTATTGTTGTATACTGTGTTGGCTTCCTAATAAATAAAATAAAATATAAAAATAAAATAAAAAAGACACTAAATTTTTTTTAGCCATTTAAACCTTTTAAATTAATACTTTTAGAGCTTACAATATTGAAATCCTCAGACTTTATGTATAATCTTTAGTTTTTGCAAGACTAAAGCATGGCAATTTAAATTTATATACTTACGAAAAATTAGCCTTATTAATTAAGTATGTTTTTTTTTATAATTTTACATAAAAACTAAATAACCGTGAGAGTTTGCTTATATTTGTGAGTATGTATGTTTTTTTTGTCTTTTTTGTGAGTGTACATCATGGATGTAATAGTGTACATATCTGTAAAAAGATTTTGTAGCTATTTGTCAGTTGTGGCCTGTATAAATCTTATTCAAGTTCAACTTACTTCAAGTTAGAGCATCCATCTCTTTATAATTAGTATCGTAAGTATGAGATTGAACTATTGTCAAAGATTTAATGCGATGACTAACTACATGAATTTGTACAAAAATGTATAGAATAACAAATAAACAACCTTTCAATGTCTATCAGCAGTGTCATTTACAAGTTGACATTGTCACAGTATTAAATAACGATGGCGATAATAACGCTTAACGTTACTCAGTCACGTTTCCGGCATAACTTGACGAAACATTAAAAACACTTATTTGTTTAATCATTAACGGTTTAAGAGGCGAATCGTGACACTAACTCGATGTTTCTATCGTTGTACAAAACTATAATAAATAACTCGAAAATTATTCATAGATATTATATACTTATAGAAGTTTCTAGAACAAGAGCGCATGACAAGTTTAATTTTAAACTCTTATTATCTCACTCAGTTCAAATATTTGAGTAATTCTTTGTAATTGCGATATTAAAAACAAAGAAAGATAACGAAAACTTTAGCCAGAGTTAAATAAATACTAAGACTAAGTAGGTAGATGGTAATTATTCGTATTGTCAATTTTATATCAATAAAAATATACCTAGACTAGTGAAGAAATGAAATGGAATCATATTTTATGTAACGCAAGTACTTAATTCATTATTTTGTTTAAAAAAATTAGGCATCACATCTGTTTTTGGTGGTCGAAATAAAATTTTGCAAGATGACTACTAAGTACATAAATCCAAATTCTATGTTCTAAAGATCCGAAGCGAGAAATATTATAAGAAGTCAAGAACGCACTCGTAAATATATTTTATATACATCGTGAAGACATATTAATATAATATAAGAATACGGATATGGAGTGTTTGAGCGGAAGACGTTACTTCCGGTGGGCTTATGCAAACATTTATTATTGTCTCTTTCCTGTGACATGTTATACTGGCAATTATTGAAGTAAGAAGAGAACAGCACAAGTGCCGCTATTTCTTTATCGTACACTAGCGGGCCGGTCCCGGCTTCGCCCGAGGTGCATTTTTTTTACCTAAAAACCTTCCCTGATTATCCCTCTGTCCATGAGTGAAGACAGAATTAAAATCAGTCCAGCCGTTTTCGAGTTTTGCGCTTAGCAACACATTTAGGGATTCGTTTTTATATTATAGAGATGTATGCTGCACAACGAGTGATGAGCAGTCAAAAACAGACCTTAACTTCATTGGAGTTGATTCAATTTCAGTATAACATCTGAGAAAGTAAATAGTTTGATACATAATTGGTTATATGAAACTCAACTCTATATTCCTCGTATAATGGAACTTCCTTCCTGACGTAAACCTAACCAACATAAGGGTGAATTCACACACACTGCAAGTGTTCATGTAACATATAAAAATAACGTTTTTCATTATTTATTATTTGTTGAAATATTATTTAATTATTAAGTTAGCTTTGTTCCCACTATTTTGAATAGGTTCCCTTTAAATAATAAATCTGTAAGGGTCGGTCATGGAGTAAGTTACTTTGTTTTCAGAGATATCGTGTTTAAAGGCTCTATACATGATACTGAAACTAAATTGACGATTTTTAGATTTTTTTTTTCTGTATGTATGTATGTTCCTCCATAACTCTGAAACGAATTAACTGATTTTCATGAAATGGTATATAAACATTAGGACATACGGGACACAGGATACACAGTTTCTGTCTGTTTCTCCGCTAACTTCTTCCAAACCACATAAAGTTTTTTAAAACAGCTTACACTGATGAAAAGAGCGATAGACGAGGGAGGTTTGTGTATGTAATTTGCAAAAAAAAAACATCTGTGCGAAGCCAGGAGCGGATTGTTGGTTTTATATAAACCGATGATCAAAGGTTAACCTTTGGTCTGAAGGAGGCTTTAGGCAAGTGTTGTGGCTTGCGGTTCGAGTCAAATGTACTCACTTCCTGCTGTTACCTTTACCTTAATGCACTGCTCAAACCTACATACATAAACCGTAACTAACAAAAGAAACTAACTGCTGTCTGTTACCTTTTCATGCCAAAATTACTGAACAGATTTTGTTGAAACTTGTTATAACTAAGAAAGTTTGGTCCCTAGGGAACTTAGTGTTGGGTGATAGAAGTTTTTGAAAATAAAATGATGTAAGTAGATAATTAATTTAAACATAGGAACGACATGTTATGGGCCAATTGAATAATCTGTGTACTATTTATAATGTCTGGGCAATATTGAGTTAAGTTGTCACATTGATACTTAAACTGAGCATGCTCGTGTCTTAGAAGTCGTGGATTATTTATATCGTATTCATATATTAATACTAGTGGCCCGCTCCCGGCTTCGCACGGGTGCAATTTTTTACTCAATCCAGCTGATAAAATTACCTTACATCGCCATCTGTTAGAATCTTTTGTATTCAAAAAACATAAATTATATTAAGTGTATCGCATAAGGAAACCACGAGGTCATCGCATATTAATAAAATTGAATATTATATTGAAATTTAATTGCATATCCTATGAGCCTGTACCTATATAATAGTTAATAATAGATTTATAAAACATTACTTATAGAAGAGTACTATAAAGAAGCTAAAGTCAGGTCTGCTTCCTTAGATTACTCATCTAGACATACTTCCTGTTATAAGGTATAAGGTCGTTCATTGATATAAGGTCGTTGGATGCGACTGTACTTATTCGATTTTCCTGAAGACAAAATTAAAATAATTCGATATTCCAATCAACTAACAGAAGATATTTCCTTCATTGGTTAGTTTTTTTTTAATAGTAAAAAATAAGTAAGTAAACATTGAAGCTACATAAACTTAGATAGGTGTATAATTTAAGGATGTAAGTACTGATATGTTGTTGGATGATTAAAATATAAAATTAAGTGCATTAATGAAACATTAACTGTCATCTATAGTCTTTCTGAATGCGTAATGCTTTCTATCTATTAAACTATAGAAATGGGATTTTTTATACATTTTAATAATATAAGTGAATGAAGCGACTTATGAAAAATTTTAATTTCAGTCATAAAAATTTCAGTCTTTTTCAATTGGGATTACTTGAGTCTGACCCTTGTTTTATATAATATTTAAAAATCATACAAATGTCATCATTACATAGTAAAAGTATAATAAAGTCGCTTAGATTTTTTTAAACTACGTAACGGATTTTAATGCGGTTTTCTCTAATAAAATAACATTAAAAAAAGATCTTGTCAACAACTTAATATTGAAATAATAAGCAAATAATACAATACTGGAAAACTGCATGATCAATAAGAAAAATTGAATAGAAAAACAAATGTTTCATTGTCACGACCTCGACACCTGTACAAACAAACACTTGAAAATATATTCAAATGTAACACAATGTATTCATTAATGTTGTAACATTAGCACGAGACACACTAGTGACACACTGGCTACAACAAATTCAAGATAAATTAATAACACTCATTAAATATTCTGAAGAGTCATTCTTGGAAAAAGAATTCTCGGATGGTACAATGTATCTACATTGCAAACAAGTTTACAAGACAAAATAACATAAAAATAAATATATACCTAATAACTTGTCTATATTGTATTATAAAGAGAGAAGATTGATTTGACGACACGTTTGGTCTAGTGGCTAGTAACCCTAGCTGTTAACCACACGGTCGTGAGTTCGAATCCCGCTAGGGGCAAATGATTATGTTAACATTTTACCTTTGTACCGGAGTCATGGGTGTTTTGTATTTATAATATGTATGTATTTACAAAAAAAAAGTAATATATGTAGTATAACAACTGTCTGGTATCCATAATACAAGCATTAGTTGCTTACTGTGGAACTAGATGGTGCTGTGTGGAATGTGTCAAGATAAAAAAAAAGATTTGTATTTTTGTATGTTTGTAATGATTAAACTCAAAAACTAGTGGGCCGATTTTAAAAATTCTTTTACCTATAGAAAGCTATATTATCAGCGAGTAACATAGACTATATTTTATAAAGTTACACGGACGAAATCGCGTGCAAAAGCTAGTTACCCTTCTAATACTTAATGAATAAGCCAATGCTATGCTATTCGCTTCTGCAAATTATATACCTACACAAATTTTCTTCGTTTATCGCTCTTTCGATTAGTGAAAACCGTATCAAAATCCTTTGGGTGGTTTAGAAGAAGTTAGCAGAGAAACAGACGGAGTAGGTAATATTTGTATGTAGATTAAACACAATTTCTTCCAAAAGAAATGAATGATTTTATGGTGAAATAAACATGAATGATTGTTTATACTGAAATATTAATTGAATCAATTATTATTATTATTATTAATTATTTATTATTATAACGCTGACCAATTCACATAAATGCTGACAAGCAGTTCACATAAATGACACAATGATACTTCTCAGGGTCAATTTGCTAACAATGGGAATAGTAAACTAATATTGTGAATGCAGTACAATAGTGCAGTTTCAACATGAAATGGGAAAAATAATGGTTATGTTAACATCGCTTAGGGTTGACTGTATTATTTACCATGTATGTATTGTCATAAAACAATATGTATATAACAACTAACTAACTCAAAGCAAACCGTCTTCTATGTGCCTTCTAAGGAAGATCAGCTAACTATAGATAGCATCGGACGCCATAAATCCCTTATCCTACTATGGTCGGCATCGCATTTGCAGCACTTGTGGCCTGTATCCCTAATGCTACTAAGGTCGGCATCGCATTTGCAGCACTTGTGGCCTGTATCCCTAATGCTACTAAGGTCGGCATCGCATTTGCAGCACTTGTGGCATGTATCCCTAATGCTACTAAGGTCGGCATCGCATTTGCAGCACTTGTGGCCTATATCCCTAATGCTACTAAGGTCGGCATCGCATTTGCAGCACTTGTGGCCTGTATCCCTAATGCTACTAAGGTCGGCATCGCATTTGCAGCACTTGTGGCCTGTATCCCTAATGCTACTAAGGTCGGCATCGCATTTGCAGCACTTGTGGCCTGTATCCCTAATGCTACTAAGGTCGGCATCGCATTTCCAGCACTTATGGCCTGTATCCCTAATGCTACTAAGGTCGGCATCGCATTTGCAGCACTTATGGCCTGTATCCCTTATCCTATTAAGGTCCGCATCGCATTCGTAGCACTTATGGCCTGTATCCCTAATGCTACTAAGGTCGGCATCGCATTTGCAGCACTTATGGCCTGTACCCCTTATCCTATTAAGGTCGGCATTGCATTTGCAGCACTTATGGCCTGTATCGCTTATCCTAGTAAGGTTGGCAGCGCATTTAAAGCATTTATGGCCTATATCACTTATCCTCTAATAAGGTCGAAGGTGCACTTGCGCAGGTGTTATAGACGACGGTGGCCATCTACCATCAAGTGAATCTTCTTAAAAAAAGCAAAAAAAGAAAACTTACATTGCACTAAAGAATATGCATATTACAATAATAAAATAGTTTGTTAGCAGTGTAGGTAGTTGGATTAATTATTTCGTATATTGTCTGGTGTGCGTTCTGTGACCTAGATAGTGCAACACTTAGAGACATGCTCTGCTCAAATTGCAATTAAAACACGTTTTATTGTCCACTGAGCACATATTCAGGTGCACAGTGGTTCAGGGTGAGGGAATATGGGACACGGTAATTAAATGCCGGGACACTTTCGCTGCCACCTTGTTGGGAACTTGTCGGAAATGTAACACTTTCATTACTAACTTTGTTATGTTTGACAAGTGTTTCAAACACCCTTTGTGTAGCAACAAAGGAATAAGTGAATAAGTGAACATTTTTTTGCTTAAAATAACCTACTTATAGAATATTGTTTTTCTTTTAACCAAGCGGTTTATTAATAGACACTTTCCAAAAATAAATCAGGCCAAAGATTAAATAAAAAGTTTGTTAAAAAATATATTAAAGTGCCTACCTACATTTTTTTTTTTTTTAAAGAAATGGCCACCAGTCGGACTAATGCTCTTACTTATGCACAGGTTCTGTTATTTCACGTTTCACGCTAATGTATTTTTCATAACAGTATATTATATTTTAGTGTGTAAATATTTACTAAAATTAAATATTTACCCACTAAAATGTCAGAAATTATGTTTCCAAAACAATAGAAATATATATTTAGTACTAGCTGGTGCCCACGACTTCGTCCGCGTTGAAAAATATTAAGTAGCCTATCCTGTGTCCCGTATGTCCAAATGTTTATCTACCAAGTTTCATGAAAATCAGTTAATCCGTTTCAGTTATGGAGGAACATACATACATACAGAAAAAAATTGTAAAAATCGTCAATTTAGTTTCAGTATCATGTATAGAGCCTATAAACACGATATCTCTGAAAACAAAGTAACTTACTCCATCACCGACCCTTACAGATTTATTATTAGTATTGATTTCAGTAGAGCTTGTTCGTAACAAACTCATTTTCAATAATTTAGAGAACGGTTTGTGACCTCTGGTCCAGTGCTCTAGTACGGTGTGCGTGTCAGGGGTCACAAACACACCACGTAACTGTACTTTCATTCCTAATAATAATCATTTACACAGCAATTGTAAGGATGATTGCTGTAATCATGGATAATGGGAAACGCTGTTTTAAGATCTGCACTTTCTTTTTACATTTCTTTTCTTATACTTACCGATTGTATAAGTATTGTGTTTAAAATATACATATGAAAAGCCAATCTCACAAAGATTTAGTAGTAGCGGCAGTAACCACCCCCTTACAGAAGACCATTGTAAAATAGCAGCGTGTGTGTTTCGGTTGAGTGAGATTGGTGATTCCAGAGCCCATTTCACTATCCCTACCCAATTCCTTATCCTGGACCGTCAGCCTGTCTGCCGACCTTAACATAAAAAAGACCAATAAAATTATTTAGATAATTTTAAATGAATTAGTCATTAACGCAAACAATAAAACGAAATGAAAAACGTACGTTCAATGCTATTTCTTTATTCCGTGTATTTTTCCTAATGACAAAGGATTTTTGTTATCAAACTATATTACTGTTGTCAAGTCAATGTCGCTGCCCCTTGTTACGAGGCCGCATTGATCTGTGAGGAGAATGTCAAGTACTCAGTCAACTAGTGTCTTCGTCCAACGATGCGTTAATACAAAGTTAACTTGCACTACGCTATTGTAAAGAAGTAATGGATGATGCGGTGCGATGTTCGGTCAACGACTGTTCGCAAGACGCGCTTGGTTAGCCACAAGTCTGTCACCGTAATACGAGTTCCGCTGTTTTAATGCAACTCTTCATTTGTAAATTTTATGAAACACATTTCTCTTGGGAATTAGAACTAGACATACTGTCAAATAACCTTCAATAACCCTACAGTTATAAATGCTAAAGTAAGTTTGTTTGTTTTTAACCTTTTCACGCCTTAACTACCCGTGAAATTCTTCATACACGTTGTCACGGGTACATAAAAGGACATATATGAAGGTTAAATGAGTAATATTTAAAACATTGAGACAGAAAGAACAATTTTGATTTATTAATAATATGGTTTCGTATTAGCTGATACATATGTAGTTCCGTTACTCGCGACATATTATATGCTTTTTGTCGCTACAGATAGAACCAGCATGCAAGTATGAACACAACACAACATGTTATGGTCGAATTCTGACGACACGTTTGGTCTAGTGGCTAGTAAACCTAGCTGTTAACCAAACGGTCGCGGGTTCGAATCCCGCTAGGGGCAAATGTTTATGTGTTAACATTTTACCGTTGTACCTGAGTCATGGATGTTTTGTATTTATAATATGTATGTATTTAAAAAAAAAGTAATCTATGTAATATATCAACTGTCTGGTATCCATAATACAAGCATTAGTTGCTTACTTTGGAACTAGATGGTGCTGTGTGCTAAAAAAAAAATGAAATCGACAGCGGTATGTAAAAATAAAAATCCAAATAAAAATGTCATTTAATAGCATCTTCATGTATAATATAATTTATCTTATTTGTTTAAGTCTTTGATTGCACCCGTTATCATGCTGTAGAGTAATTCCATAGTGCCGCTGAGATAAATTCAATATTTGATTTAAATAAACAAATTTGCTAACCGTATTCAAAAAAAAAAAAATTTATGAAAATCTCTTTGTTCCTAGTCCCAAATAAAGTTATTTGACAGTAAGAATTTCTAATAGAAGTAGTTATTTAAAAGTATAGTTAGTGATTAAAAGATGTACTAACACCCTACTATAGTATAGAAAACTATCTTGCTGACAAAATTTATAAATTTCAGTCAGCATATGTCTGCTATGCTATGTTGACTGAAACTTGATTACTTTAAGAATTGGGTATACATTGAAATTTATTCTTTAGTCAGGCGGTTTGATAAACTTGAAAAAAAATTTTTTCTACATGAAAATGTCAGTCGTTAATTGTTTTCAATGAGGAGAAAGTGAACGTAGGAGTTTTATTTTTTATTGGATTGTTATCGAGTCCGCAACCGTTGTCAACGAATTACACAAAAAAACTTGGTCGTTCCAGTCTGTAAAACATCGCCAATACTAACGGATTAGATTGTCTGTCTTGCTTTCATATCTGACCTTGCAACACTGTTCGAAAGGCGGAAGACATACGTCCGTCTTCTCTTGAGCTATTATTGGAAATTTACAAAGTATCGCCGGACGTTCAAAGAGACCATTTATGACCTCTTGTTAACACACGTTTCTTTACCGTAGAATATACTTGTGACTGACACTTCAAACTACGGTGTTATGGTGTCATATTCCATTTGAATGCAATATCCGAAACTAGCGGTCAAAAAAAAAATTAAAATAATTGATGGGTTAAGGGCAGTAACCCTTACAGATGAGCAGAAAGAATAAAAAGTCTGAAAGAACACGTGAAGTTTAGCGTCTTGATACGGTCGGTTAGTGATCGACTTTGTCCGACCGTTGAAAACCGAGCGTTACCGAGAGAGAGAGAGAGAGAGATTTTGATTAGTTGCGACTAAAGTTTTCTAGAGGTTTAGTCGGTAGGTCTTCCCCAATATCATCTCGGGCCAGGAGTCATAACTCATCACTCTGTCCCCAGGCCGGTGGGTATCCATGATTCATTCCTCTTGTAAAAAAAAGGCATTATGACGTAAACATTTCCTAAAATATTAAAGTTTGAAATGTATTTATATTTATTATTATTCAATTTGAAGCATCATTCATTGCTTCTCAAAACCTTACCCTAGAATTTTAGTAAAAACAATTTGATGATGAATGACAGTTGAAGGCAGGTATACCGCACAGCGACACGTAATTGATAGCACTACAGGGAATATCCAACTCCTCAAATACCTAGCCGTTTATGTGTGGGTGAATGAACTTAACTGTTTTTTATGTAAAGTTTTGCAGGCAAGCTGACGTTCCATTTGATGGTAGGTGGCTACCGTCGCCAAAGACTGGTGCTGCGCACCATAGTGCCAATAAGGTTAGGAAGGGATAGGGAAGTGGGCTCTGGCATCCCTTACTCACTCACTAAAAACCAACAGAACACATGCTGTTATTTCACGGTGGACTTCTGTAAGGGGGTGGTTACTGCCGCCAGAAGACAGGCGAGGGTCAACGATTTCTGTCGCGTTTCATTGGAAGTTTTTGCGATGGATGTTGCAGTTTTCACTTGGCCAGTTAATGCATTCGATCGCATGTTGTAACTATTATTAATACCGGTAACGTGTAATTGCTCTTCATGAATAAAATTCACCTCGTATGCACACATAACTAGATAATTATATTTCTACTAGCTTTCCAGGCAATAAAAATCGCTAATTTTGATTTTTATACTTTATTTTTTAAATCGTGAGACTGCAACGTGTACTTTTCTTAGATCGACAAACTTTACGAAAGATTAAAACGAACGGATGCAATTGTTTTCTGCAAATTATATGTTATACTAAATCTGTTGGGTAGTTTAGAAAAATTTAGCTGCTGCACGCGACTTTGTCCGTGTAAAAAAATTAACACCTGTGAAAATATATGAGTATCATAACGTCAGACACCTTTTTAAATATTTTTAGACGTTCCCTTGGGAACCTAACATTTTTTCAGGATAAAAAAAACCTAAATGTTAATCCAGCTTTTTCATCCAAATACGTTTTTGCGTGAAAGAGTAATATACATCCATACATCCTCATTAACTTTCGCATTTATAACATTTTAGATATAGACGAAGTAAGGCGCAGTTAATATAAATAAGTTGTAATATATTATACTGCTTGTATATCATTTGGAATGTCAACAACTACATAATAATAATGTGAATTGAATAGGTTTACAAAGTAGTAACAAATGTGCCGTGGCTAAACATATAATATATGATCCGTAGAGGTTTTGCGTAGCGGTTAAACAAGTTCAAGGCGAATACCTGCAAAACCTGTTTCGCCCACCGCCTCTCTTTAGGTGCGCAGACGCATGTGCGACAGCTTTTTCATTAACCAACTCCTACTCTTCTAGAACATAACATCTAACCTAAATGTTTACCTTGCATTACTTATTCTCTGTCCTATGTGTTCATTATGGAACATTTTCTCATAAATAGCAAGCTTTATTTATTCCACATCAATTGTAAGATACTCTACATTAACTAAGTTATGTAAAACCAGAGGATTTATCCCACTAAGTATTTCCATTCTGTATATCCATTGATGGACATACTGGAACCATTTGTCCAGTATATTTGTGGGCTTGAGAATTCCTTGTTTGGCTGGAAGCCTGGCTTCATTTTTCTCCACTTATTTCTCTCTGTAGCAAGAGCCTATTTCCCTATTTCCCATTTCTCTATTTCCCACACATCTTGTTAATATATACGACGGTAACTACCTAATATCAATTTGGTCAATTAAATAAAACGTCAATTGATAACTAATATCGATTGACGTTTTATTTAATCTTAGCCTGTCTACCTTTAAGTTGTAAATTAATTATGTTAATAATACAAGCTCCCTCGAGGCATTTAACTTTAAAACTTAATTTAGACTAACCATAATGCGTTAGAGTAAATCATAAGAATTAATCCAAGTAGATGTAATCAAATATATTCACCATTTTATTAATATAACACTTCCTTACAAAAAAGTGTTTTGCGGTCAAATATTTACTGTGCAAGCAACTTTGGACCTTAACCGCATTCGCACATGGTTCAAATTGTTATGGCGAATGCTGCAGTTGGGACATCCAACCGGAAGCCGCTTATTGAGTGGACAAACACGTCGAGACGAATTAACTTCCGGCGATCAATGTCGTCGACGCACGTCACCGAAACAATGCACACCTTATGTGCAAAGGCATTGGGTTCATTTTACTTTAGAAAACTCTAAAATGTTATGTTCACTGAGTGTATTACATTTATTGAACAGTTTACTATAACTACTTATCGTATCAAATTCAATAGATTTATAGATACAAGGCAGAGTGACTGAACATGTGTGCTCGTTGAAATAAATTTACTTACATGTAAAGAGCTTCCACTAACTTAAATATTAAGTAATTGTTGCTAGGGCAAACAAAAGTACATACTTGGACGGACAATTATTGATATCATTAGATGTAAGTAAATTTAAATTGACATTAATTACTACTATACTAGTAAAAGGTAAAGTAGGTACTAGCTCAGTATACAGGTATAGGTAGTACCTAAGTAAAGATTAAGTGGATCATAATAGGATTACGGTTTTCATGTTCTGAAATTTTAGATTTATTTCGTGCCCGCGAATGTAGTTCATTGTTTGAAAAATCCAAAGGAAAGTTACATTTTTTCAGGATTAAAAGTAAATCCAGGTAATAAACTATCTGTGTGCCAAATTTCATCCAAGTCCGTTCTGCCGTTTTTGCGAGATTGTGTAACAAACATACAAACTTTCGAATTTATTAATATTATTAGAACTAGACTGACGATTAGTATACATCATAATATAAGTATCCATCTGGAATAATGTACTTTTGGAATAGTATACATATTTAATAAACAAAAGTATAAAATTCGCCCTCTCTCTCTTTCTCCCTCTCTTTATTATATTATTATAATATATTAATATAAAATGTGACAGATATTACAAATTAATTTATATTCCAGTTTTTTTTTATTATAAAAATATAATACCAACCTTTATAGGCTCAATGTCCTTTCAAAATAGCCATAAATACCTACCCATCATTTATTACGTTAACTTATGCAAGAATGGATAATTATTAACTATTGTTTGTAGTTGTTCTTTATCAAGATGAAATGCAAGCATATTATAGTTTTCTTATACATAAGGCACATTTATCAATAATCTATTAAGAAGTAGGCACTAGTTTTTTAACACTGAAGTTAAATTGGTAACACAAAAATGATGTTATGAGGCTTTACGCGCGTTGAAATCTTTTCCTTGTCGATGTTCGGCGATGCGTGGCAAAACTATTCACTTGATTACAGTTGTTAAAAGTAAAATTTTCATTTAAAACTGTCGGAAATAAACATAATATAATACATATATACATAAGCTTCGTAATCACATTATTTGATCTTTTAGTTTGAAGTCAATTAATAAACATTTACCTAATTATACTTTTAAAAAGTCATAGCATTAACTAAACATTACTTAAGTTAAAATTTTGACTTCAGTTAAATTGACATCACTATTCAATTAATTTTTAAATTCATAATATCGAGTTTTATAATTATCTTGTTCTACTAAGTACCTACCTAAAAAATTGTAACGTTTAAAATCGTTTTAGAAAAGTCAATAGTTCAAACTAAAATGAAAACAGCATTTTTAACATGGATACGATAATAAACTTGGTATATTTTGCCGACCTTAATTTTGTATTGAAAGTACCGGTTCCACGGGTCACCCAGCACAGCCATACACATATACACACATACACACACACGACCGCCACATAAAAGTACAATGTGTCCTCACTTGAATACAATATTACCTACAACAGTGTCATCGAAGTTTTTTTTTTAATATTTCTGTCACACCCACTTAACAATAGTCCTATGACTATAAATACATTTTTATGTAAATAAACAAATTTATATTATAATGTATAAAAATATATTCTGAAAGTTTTTAATTTAAGTTTATCGTAGTAACAATTTTTTTTTTAAAATAGGATCAGATGTAATCTAAACTGTAAAGATCGGATTAGATCTCACATTTAAATTTGGTTGTGATAACGGTATCGTGTGTTAAAAATGTCAAGTTACCTGACAAATGCCTAGTATCAGTCTGAGCGGCGACGGCTGCCACTGCCACTGCCACGAGCAGCAGGTATCTGATCCAGAACGCCTCGCCGGCGCCCCGCATCTTCACTTCACCAAACACATCAACACACCACAATAGCACACGAACAAAGCACGCAATTAAACACACACTCGTCAACAATGCACGGTTAGAAAGTTAACGCGAAGTTTTTGGAAAGTTTGGTGACGTGTCGCGGAGGCTCTATTCCGTTTTATACAACCTCCTCTCTCAAGCGCCTAACAGCGACTGACTGACTGCCGCGTCCGTCGCCCGCCACCGCCCGGCCGGCGAATCAGGTGGGGTTGCACACGTATCAATTTCATTTGCGCGCCTCAGCCTTCATGTTTTAATATTCATTTAAATTAATATTGTATTAATTGCCTCGGATTTTCTTAACATTAATATAAATGGCAGATTAACCGATTGCGCCGCTAGTCTAGAGGTTAAGGTGCTTGCCTTAAGCTTGCTCTGTCTCGGTGGCCTGGCTTTGATTCCTGGCAGACCAACTTTGTAATTAAGTTTTTAAAGTTGGCTTTGGACTGCATTGACACTTGTCCGAGCAAGTAGTAGCAGGGCACATTGCATTTTGCAGTCGTTTGGGCAGCCTGTCTGGCGACAGTGAATGAAAAAACAGCATTTGTGCTGTTGTATTTCAGTGAGTGAGTAAAGGATGCCAGAGCCATTTCCCTATCTCTTCCTATTGAGATCCTACTGAGATCAAGAACGCACTTTTCACCTGTCGTAGTGTTGTTTGCATAATAGGCCACCAAGTGCATCGTCAGCTTTAAATAATAAAATACTATTAAATATTATCATAGCTCTTAATTCTTATTAAGTAAGTACTTAGTACCTAAATACCCTAAATCTCTATAATGAAAAATATTGAACAATGTAAACAAAACATTTGGATAACGCAATTTCTGGAAATGTTTTTTTTAATAAGAATTTTATTATAAATATTTAATTAAGAAAAATAACAATTATTCACCGATCTGTTTCCCCAATATTGGGGAAATTGTAATACGCTGGCAACCCGGTGACTCGTACAGGTGGTCGCGCTAGCGCTGTTATAATTGACTTTGAGCAGGTAGCAGGCAAATACAAGAGATGCTATTCATCATACCTTTTAACTATTTCGACTTAAAAACAAATCAACTAAGGCGTCAAGTTTAGCATAGGTAATTTACCTAGGACCTTAACAGTTTAGTGTCATTATGAACTTTGATTTATATTTTTCCTTATATTTTAGCGAGCTTAAACCTCTTTAATACTTAATTAATAATGAGGGTAAATGTCGCGAGGAGAGTGAAAAGGCTATCCGCAGTGGTCTAAGCGTGGTTGACTAGTAACATAGTAAAATTTGGGCCTAGATTCAATTCTTGAGTAAACTACATTCCTAGTGCTCTAAATAATGGTAGGGGAGCCCACGATGCTAAATGTGGAGTTACTTTAGCGTCGTGGGGACCTATTGGATTTTGAAGATTGCATGGTAAGAAGAAAAAAAGGTTATATGAAGTTTTTCATTTCAACGGTGAAGTAAGCGGCTACAGGCTTTCAAAAACGTAAAAAAAATCTGTCAGATGGACATATTCGAGCGCGTCAGATATTCAGAGGGGGATGTTAAGTGAACCCAAACTAAGCTCCCATTTAGAAGACGTGACGATTCGGATGTGACATAAGCTCGTGGCAGCTTTTTGAAAATACAAAAAAAATCGCCATGTTGACATACTCGAGCGCGTCAGATTTTCATACAGACAGTTCAGCTTAAATTCCTGATTGTGCTGATTTTTAATCTGACGATTCAAGGAGGATTTTTCTTAATCAGACGATTTCAAAAAAAACATTTAATATTTTAATTTTTTTTTTCATGTCTTCTTAATCACTGAATGTGATAAAATATGCTCGGAAAATAGCATACAAATAAACACAAATAATAAAGCATTTTTTCATTGTTTCCGGCGTTAATTTTAAAATTTTTGGAGGTTATTTTGTTAAAAAACTACTCAAATCGTCAGATTAAGGTTTTGATAATCTGACATTATTCCTATTATTTCCTTTAAAATATTTTAAAAAAATTGGCCGCGCTCGAGAATGTCAAGGTAACTTTTTTTTGCAACTTTGTGATCCTTGTACACCCTTACGTCAGGCTCAAATCGTCAGATTATTAAAATGCACACTCTTCAGCATGTAATTAACCCACCATACCTTAATCTGACGCACTCGAGAATGTCAAGGTGATTTTTTTTTGCAACTTTGTGACCTTCCCATTTCCTTTCATCACGCTTAAATCATCTGATTATTAAAATGCTCACTTTTCAGCATGTAATTAACCCATCATACCTTAATCTGACGCGCTCGAGTTAAACCCAAAATCCCCTCTTGGCCTCCCCTACTACAAGACATGCATAAACAATCGTTTTCTGTGACAATACATTGTATATAGCCTTCATAGCCTTCGTTAGACCATAAATAATATGTTTTTGTGAATGTACCTACCTAAGTATATGTACGACTAGATGTATATAGGTACACTAAGTATATAGGATTTTAATTATCCTGTTTGATGTAATAGCTATATTAGTATTAGATACATGATTATTAGACACATTAACAAAAAACAGGTTTGTAGTTTTTTACGATTTTTCTTTGTTCACATCCACTCCATCGCAGACCATTATTGAGATAACAAAATAAATAAAAATTAATGACTATAAATTCAATAGTTTTCCTGTAACCGACTGGTACGTATTTACACCAATCTTAAGGAAAATTTATAATCGATTTTAACAGACAAGACTGGACATGATTTTAAATGTAGGTATATATCTAACTATTATAAAACCAGCCAACGGATTTTGTAGCGTAGTGTGTATAGTGTACATACTGAATTTAAAAATTTGGTTTTAGGTATCGGAATAAAATCGGCTACATGAAAAAATGTTTAAATTAAATTTTATTTAAATTCCAATGGAAAGTAAAATAATTTATTACAAAAAATATTTAATTTAGGTGGGATCTCTAATGAGATTATTATTTTAATAAAGAAAAAGGTATAACCTATTATATAATATACCTACTCTAATATCAACAATATGGCGGCGGGCATAGTAACTACCATTTAACTTAATGGTACTAATTAAATTGATTTCATTATTACGATTAGACAATAATTAATTTATAACAAGTCTTTCATAATCGGAATCGAATGGATACAAATAGATCACCTAGCTCACGGCCCCTACTCAAGTATACCGAAAACTTTAATTTTTAACTTTAAATAAGTCGGTATAGTTTAAAATATTTAGCTAGAAAGGCTGCTAGATAATGATAATTATTCAAATCATACTGATAAAGCTGTTTGGGATAGATTATTATATAATTATGTCTAATAACTGTTGCAATATTCTATAGAGATTGCATTATGCTTATAATTTGATAATCAAAAGAAACATGTCTGGGGTTTTCTTGTCGATTCTTCCGCATATAGCTACTTAGTAGCCTCGGTAGCGGCAATGACTCAAAATTGGTTTAATGCTCTAAGCTCAAAATTGACTATAATGGTAAGAATAATAGGTTAATAAGTAGTTTATATTGGAATTTGAGTCATTTCTGTGTGCCAGTGGCATAATGGTGTAGGTAATGCGTTGGTTTTGAGTTGTGATTGCGTATTATTTATTCAATGTTTACTGAAACATAAGAACAATCGTTCCTGGCACTAGTTAGTACAACTGCACAACATTTAGTAAAGTTTACTTTGCCTACTTTGTACTTGTTAGGACTAGATCGTGCTTGGTATTTCATCGAGAAATTTCCCAAAATGTTTACCTACGCGAACTGTAGCAAAACTAATAGCAAAATAAAGCCTAGACAAACGCCTAAAATAACGGTGCAGTTGCGAGAGTTATAAACTACCTA